>JAHBCN010001584.1:0-112938 GCA_019359885.1 Listronotus oregonensis | reverse complement strand
ACGAAAAAAAGGGGGATACTGACGCATGCGCACAAAAAAAATTGTGGTGAAAAGGCCTATACATTATCAATTAGCTTTCAACCCCATTTTCCTGGGTTCAGTTGATTACCAAGACACACTTAAACCTGATAATATGTTGTTGAGCAGAAGCCGAGGTTAGAGAAAGCTAACTGCACACGTTTTTTATTTCGAGTAAGTTTTGCAAAAGATAAGTAACGTAACTTATCCATGCAAGTAACTTTTTTGGAGCTTCATATACTGTATAAAAAAACGAATTCCATTGTTCCAGTCCTAGTCATAGCATGTAAAAATAAAATGTGATTTTTACATATAGGATAAGCCGATAAACCCGAATTTGAAAATATTTGCGATGTTTGTTGAGTCTTGCCTGGTTTTAAAAAATAAATGATTTTTTCAATTGGTTGAGCGGTAAGTAATACCAACAGATCAATATCTTCACCAACAACAACACTTTCATCAGTTGGATTGAATTTATTAATTGCAGTTTCTATGCTGAGTACATTAGCGTCATTGTCAGCTTGCTTGACTAAAATAAGTTCAGTGGTAATTTTTTCTATTTTTTGGACCTAGGTAAAAAAAAAACAGGTAGACGGGCAAGCTCACGTAGGCAATTGAGCAGTAGACAGATGTTGCTTAAGGCCACATGGTCACATTAAATGAGGAACTAAGTTTTTTTTCAATTTATATTCTTAACATTATTATTAAATATTAATGTATAAGTCACTCATACTAATAGTTTTACATCTATTATGCGCCCAATGATGTATATAGACAGCATAGTTATGCGTAGTACAGGGAATAAAACTTTAGTCAATTTTAGAATCGCCTTTTCTAAAAAATGGTGAATTTTAGGGCAAAAAGTGTAAAAACAATTTTTGTAGACAATTGCATAATCTACAATTTTTGTTTAAGCTATTTTTATTATAAAACTAACCGTTTCGCTAAAAAGCCCAAAAAACTTAATTTCGCGATCTTTAACCCTGTATCAAAATTTTTGCAAACATGTGATTAATGGGGACTTTTCACAATTTCATTACAACGTTCATGTAAATGTTCAGCTTCTTGGGAATTTATGCAAGGCCACCACTATTTTTCGGGCTAACTTGACCGGATAACTAGTATTTATAATCTTATTTAAATAATATTTTGCAAGCATTTATTTTTAGTCAAGTTAAAAATGGTTAAATTGGGAAATAAACAACTTGAGCTTGGGGCATTGAAAGTCGTAGAAGAACAAGATTGCCTTCTAAGACTTTTGGTTATTAGAGATCGCTTTAGTTCGTTTCGGGCAATTTTAAAGGTTAGCCGGGCTTCGTACAGTGAGTAGCCAGATAAGAAGTTTTGGGTTTTTTTCTTTCGTCCCCATTGGACGTTCCTACTGGCTCCTAAACATCGATGCAAACAACTGCAGTCGTGCAGAGACAGACTTCTGTGGGATCAGCAATGGGACTGTGGAGAGATATATGTTCATCACACCGTGGGTGAAATGGCATGTGGTGCCAGCGGATATGGCAGTAGGGCTCCTCTAGTATTTATTAGACGCAACATGGCAGCTCTTGGCTACATTGAGGAAGTAAGTAACCAAAAGTAACCATATGTTCTTCTATATCTTAAGAGATCGTAAATCCTATTTTTCAACTAGAAAACGCCAAACCCTATGTGGCACTGTAGCCTTTATAGATTAATTAATTAGCTTACCATAGTCAAGAAAATCTCTTAAGGAAAACCCAAAAAAAATTTTTTTGGTGTAAATTTTTATTTTAAAAATAAAATATGGGTCAATAAAATGCATTCATTTAAGGTTAGCAATTTTAAGTGATTTGTTTCATATTCTACGTGTAAAGACAAATAATTTCAATTTTTTTTAAATATCAATTTTTGGATTTTATATATTTTTTTTCAATTTTCTTTTTATTAATAAAATAACATTTTTGATTTTTTTTTTAATTATTCTAATTTTAATTAACTTAAAAAATAAAAATATTTGACACCACAAAAAAATTAATCATGTTGATTTTACATCCCAAAAAAGTGGAGCCGCAATTCTCAATTATTACCAACTTTGGTTCCGATATACTAATCGACGATCATTTTTCGAAAAAATAATTTCTTTTTAATTTATTGTATTTGTACAAGTCCAAGACTCACACTGTATATTTTTTTAAAGGAATACATTTTTTCTTTCAATTTAGTTGGCTGGGGCAAATGCTAAAATAAATCTTCGAGTGTAATTTATTAATAACTTCCTTAATTTGAACAGGGTGTCAGCTTTTTGGTTTTTTTAAATATATTTTTATTATTAGTTAAGATAAAAGTATACGGTTTTTGCGACACTATACTACCTTGGTTTTTAAAACAAATGTGTTGTGGTAAAACAAATTATCATATCTTTTTTCGTTTACCCATTGCAGAAAAATTAATATAGGTTTATTAAATTATTCATATATTTATTATAACGTAAATAATATTTTTTTTCAATTAGCTGTCGCAATTACTTTTAAAAAGTATTTCAGTTACAATTACCAATTACTAGTATATTTGTTAAAAGTAATTCAATTATCAATTAAATCTAAAAGTAATTTAATTATCAATTAAAACTAAAAGAAATTAAATATTTTAGCAATTACTTTATTTAAATTACCACATATATAAAGAAATAAAATATTTCTACTAATATGCATCATACGCGCACGTCACAATTTTCAAACTGCTTTCTCGGTAAGTTCAACATTAAATGACTTGAAGTAATTTCTACGTAATTCAATTACTTTATAAGTAATCGAATTGCTTTTCAAGTAATTACCAAATTAATTACCAATTACGATTACATTTAACCTATTAATTGATAATCCAAATACAATTACCTTCTCCGAAAAGTAATTGAATTAAAGTAATCCAATTACTAAGAAGTAATTGAATACGATTTTTTTATTATTTTAAATCAGTTACCGACAGCTCTGATACCAGATAATAATGGCATCAAGGAGACATTTGCGAAAAAAAGTTAGGTGGTTTTTTGTAGCGCCTCCAGAGAAAAATCGGAGTTTCAAAAACCAATTTTCTGTTTGTATTTTGCAAAATTATCTATGTTTGTCTAAAGACCATAGCCAGATGAAATTTTTCAGATAATAATTTTCTTTTATTTTAAATAGGATATGCATTAGAAAGTCCGATTTTTCTCTGGAGGGACTTTTTTTCGCAAACTTCAAAGTGAAAACTTTCTGTACCAAAATGTACCCCAACTGGTATATATTTGGTAAAGGTTCCATGTCTCACCTTGTAGATATAAAATATTGAAAATCCTAGAGAAGTCATTGCGGTATATAAAGTATTTTTTTTATTTTTATTAACAAGAAAGATATCCCACAAAACCAAGGAAAACAGGACAGGGTATGATCAAGAAAAGTGATAAAATGAAAGTGTTATGTACTTGCCTTTCTTGATCCTGATATCTCAACTTTAATCTCTCTTGCAACCTCCCTCTTTGGTCTCTTCTTTGTCTCATCTTATTGGGAGAATTACCAAAAGCTGCCTTGGGGGTTGACGTGTGCTCCGGGCCGGTCAAATCTTCAAAAAGGTGTTCCAACTCACTTTCACAATCACTTGATATTGAATTAAATGACGTCACAGCCTCATAATTCTCTAAGCTTGCATCTTTTGAGGTTTCAAGCACTGCTGGAGCTGAGTGACCCAATTTAACTGAGTCACGTGATTCATCAAGGTTATTTTTAGCCAATGGAAGTGATTTAGTGCCCGATATTTCGCTGCTGGTGTCGTAATCGCGCCCTTGCGACAGGCAACTGTTTTCTTGTTCATTTGTTTCTACGGTTGATCGCGGGCTGCCTGATTGTGTGAGCTTTGAATACTGATTAGTGTCTGTTTCAAGGCATTCTTTGGTGTTTTTACTCGTAAAGAGGTTTCTGCTTACTTTTGGTGAAT
The DNA here is from genome assembly GCA_019359885.1 of Listronotus oregonensis. Lineage (NCBI taxonomy): Eukaryota > Metazoa > Arthropoda > Insecta > Coleoptera > Curculionidae > Listronotus > Listronotus oregonensis. The sequence continues at coordinate 108,978 of JAHBCN010001584.1, read as the reverse complement.
GTTTTATGTACCTGTAATGAATTGTTTATGGTAATTTATTGATAACTTTATACAAGGAATAATCAAAAATATTAGCCTTGTTTACCTGGGGGTGGACCAAAATTTTAGTTCAAGGTCGAAATGACGTCAGGCGTACTTTTTTTCTGGTTTAAACACATGAGTAGTTGCTATTATAATTTGCTACTTAAATTTGAACCGACTCAACTAGGATAGATCAAATATGATTTTCTTCGGGTAAACAGGTCGATCCTTTTTGGTGAATCAAAGTGACAGCTTTGATACTTGACGTCGCGTTTCCAACAATAACCAGTCAACCTACAAAATATTTTTGTTGTTTTTCACATTTTTTAAAGTTCTGTAGGTATTTCTCTGCAACTTTTTTCATTATTAATATAACAATATACCGGGTGACACAGCGGACATGTAACAGCCCATAACTTTTCTATTTATTAAAATTAATTTTTAAAATTTGGGTGATGCACCTAACCAGAGCTGTCAAAACTTGAAGTACTTCAAGTAAAATTTTACTTGAAGTACTTTTTTGTACTTCAAGTATTTTACTTCAAGTACTTTTTATTAGGAGGTACTTGTACTTGTACTTGATTAGTTTTTATGAAGATACTTGGATTTTTACTTAATTTGACCAAGTAAATAACTTAAAGTATTTATTTAAGTACTTGAAGTATTACGATGTACTTGAAGTAAAAAAAAGTACTTCAAGTAAAAAAAAGTACTTTAAGTAAAGAAAGTACTTCAAGTAAATAAAAAGTACTTGAAGTAAAAACAATACTTCAAGTAAATAAAAAGTACTTGTCAAGTACTTTTATGTACTTCAAGTACTTTGGTTTACTTCAAGTACTTTGGTGTACTTCAAGTACTTTGTTTTACTTCAAGTACTTTGTTTTACTTCAAGTACTTCATTTTACTTTAAGTACTTTGGTTTACTTCAATTACTTGGATTTACTTCAAGTAAAATACTTGGGTGGTATTTCAAGTACTTTTTCAATTTACTTGAAAATGCAAGTACATTTTAATGAATACTTGGTACTTGTACTTGAAGTAATTTTTTAAAAATCAAAAACTTGGTACTTGTACTTGAAGTACTATTTAAGAGTACTCTGACAGCTCTGCACCTAACATAAGGGCACGCTTTTAATGACTAAATAAAACCAATTTTGTCAATTCCGGTTTAACCGGAAGTAACCCTAAATTTAAAATTTTAAAAAGCACCCTGAATAAATTTTTAGCCTACCTGATCCGCCTCAAAATTTCGTTTTTAACCATGTGTCATACTTGTCTTTTTATTTTAAAATGGCTGCCAAGATCGATATTTTTTCCAAAATTAGAGTAGGCCATGACTTAAAAATTACAAATTATCAGCATGTAAAGGGCTTTGAGATGTGAAGAATAAGGCGTAAAAATATTTGTAATTTTGTTACTTTTTTTCTAATTAATAAGAATTAGGAATAAAGGTTAATTTATAAAATATTATAAATGTATTTTTTAAACGCCTAATATCTCAAAATCCAAAATACGAAATTTTAATTTGATTTAATTTCAGGTCAAACATTTACTATTTTATATATTTTATTAAAATTGGTATGTTCAGCTGATCCTTTTACCAAAATCGCAAAATTATACATATTTACACTGATTTGCAAATCCTTATAATAAGTATAAGTACAGGTAACAATAATGCGCCAAGTAGGCAGTGTAATACCCCAGCATAGGGATAACAAAAATGTTAAACATTTAAGAGATCCATAAAACGAAAAGACAATTTTTTGGTACAAATTAAAAAAAAAAAAAATTAAACCCCTAACACAAGGGTGAACTAAACGATTATCATAGAGAAATGTAGATATGTATAATTTTGCATTTTTAATAAAAAAAATAGTTTTTCATACTAGTTTTGATAAATTATATGAAATAGTAAATGTTTGATCTAAAGTTAAAAAATACATTTCTAAAATTTTAAAAATTAACTTATATTCCTAACTCTTATTAATTAGATAAAAATTAACAAAATCAACAATATTTTTACACCTTATTCTTCACATCTCAACGCTTTTTACATGCTGATAATTTGTAATTGTCATATCATGGCCTACTAAAATTTTGGGAAAAATATCGATTTTGGCAGCCATTTTGAAATAAAATTACAAGTGTAACACATGGTTAAAAAAATAAATTTTGAGGCGAATCAGGTAGGCTAAAAATATATACAGGGTACTATTTGAAATTTAAAATTTAGGGTTACTTCCGGTTAAACCGGAAGTGATAAAATTGATTTAAATAAGTCATTAAAAGCGTATTCTTATGACAGGTGCATTACCAAAATTTTAAAAAATAATTCTTATAAAAAAAAACAAGATTAGGTTTTAATCATATGGTAAATTCCCATTTTGGTACTAGAGTTAAACCTGGATTATATTGATCCATAAATTAAGTTCCACGGATCGGTGTAAACTACGCTATTTTTATATATATATGCTTGTTATTTTAGTGTAAAATAAAATATTTGCGTACCTTTGTCTTTTGACCGGCTCTGTATATGGTCCATTTTCTGTCGAAAATTTCTTGAGAAAATGCGGAGAATTTTTCTTTTCGCTTTTCACTAGCCTTTCGTCAATGTTTTCTTTTACAGGTGTCGATTTTTCCTTGTAGTTACTTGTTAGGTTCAGGTTTTCATTTATGTCGCAATGTAAGGATCCTAAAATTTTTTTTTTGTGAATTAAAGAGAACAAGGCTTATTGTTTCGGAAAATATGCATATTTAATACAGAACTCGCCAAAAATTATTATTCTATAGATATACAATTTGTTTCAAAAAACATGAGACTTTGCCTAATGGAATATTTCTTGGCCAAAATTATCATATAAACATAGTCAATGATCGATATACAACATATATATTTTTGACATAGTCTAAAACTGCTCCATTTTAAGATATAGGGTTTTCTGATTATAACCTGACAGGGAGTGGACCAGTGACGTAGTTACAGGCAGTTTTATTCTTTTTTAACTATTGTCGACTAAGTATACATTTTTTTGCATTATTATTTTTGATAATTATTAATTATTATTAATAAAGCAAGGCACTCTTGAATTAATTCGATAAACTTAACGGTTTTCAGGATATTTTAATTTATAACTTGCGTGATAACAAATATATACAGGGAAATTTAAAATTTACCCTTAAAAAATTAAGGTTGCATTGTTTACAAAAAACCAAGTCAATATTATTGAAATCAACGAGCGCGCTATTGTATGGCCGATTACAAATTTTAGTATATGCTGCTGGTGCGCTTTTAGTAATTGATTGGCATGAAAGCGATATATTTGCTTTTGTCTGCGTTAAAAATTGTCAAAAGGGCGCATGTTGCACAATCACTTAAAAATTACAATCGTTTGTTACGACAGTAACAGTATAACTTTAGTGCGCCAAATTTGGATCAGTTGAGCACAAATGTGCGTACAAGCAGGAGGACAATCTTTCAAACACTGTTTATAATAGCTGAAGATATGTAGGTACTTTATTTTTTATTAAATTAAGAAATATATTTAAAATGTTATTTTCCATTCGTAAAATAAATTGTTATGCTGGTACTTTCATTTGTATACTCAATTTCTCGTGCCTCGTTATTTGTCAAACTCTACTGGCCTAGTTTTCAGAGGTGCGGAAAAAATATTATTAATATTTTGATTTTTTAGTTTCCCCTTGAATTTTTAAGAATTGATTTTGTATCACCCTGTATATTTATACGTACTTAAAATCTTTATATCTTATTTTATTCGTTCTTACCTTTAAAGATATTTTTTGCTATTTGCCTTTTACATATCTTCTTTGGTGTGCTCTCGTTATTATTTTCTTCTTGAATTATATCGTTGTTTTCCTTGTTTTCTTTCAGATTATTATTATTGTTTTGCCTAAAAAGTATGTTTTGATGATATAATATCAATTAAAAAGAAACAAATATCTACATTTTTTACATTTTAATTTTTAGAAAAAGGCAGAAGTTATAAATAGATCTGTTTTGACGTAGGACTCATATATTTTGTACAGTTATTTACTGGACGCCCTCTGTATTACTTAAATAAAACTACACGTGTTTACAAAATTTATTTTTAAAATACTTTATTTTTCACTTCAGTTCTTTTAATTAAAATAATATAGCTGTTTGAAAGTAATTTCAAGCTTTACCTGGCATTCCTTAAATTTTGCGGGCTACTTTCCGTATCAGAAAAGCCGGAATCTTGACTTCCGGGACTAGAGGAGACTTCCCGATATTCTAAGCTTTCACTTCCCCACCAGACTTTACTGGGGCTCCGTTTGAAACTCATTTCTAAGCTGATTTCTAGGGTTTCCTGTAATAGAGAAAAATAAATTAGGTTAATAGGGTATTACAAAGATTTTTCATGTTCTGTTTACAAGGGCACTCCGAAAAGTACTCTGCTGTAAATTATGAAACCGCTAAGCTTCAGGCCATACTATTTTTACCGATTTTGGCGTCCAAAAGCTTTGTGGAAATCGCCAAAGATTATGGACGGACTCGGCAATAATTGCCGTGAGTGATCAATAATTTGTGGACAATCTCTCGGAATCTAATAGAAAACATAAAAATATTATGACAAGTTCCCATAAACTTTTTTCCTAGCGCCTTCCCCTACGGAGATACAGGTACATAACGGACGCCCCTGGAAATCGTTTTTGTTTTAATAACTTTTAAAATACTGGGCGTAATTTAATATTTTTTTTTTAATATGATGGTTACTAGATAAGTCTTCTTAAAATAAACCCATTTAATCATATTTGGCTTATTTAGTTTGCCAGGGACGGACTAGCTCTGACAATAATAGCAATTTTTTTAGCACCCTGTATGATAAAGGCTCAACAATATTATTTTTGAATGGCTTTAACCTTTAACTAAAAAAATGTATTTTTGATTGACATCGATAACATCAACTGTTTACGAGAAATAAAATATCATGGTTGGTAAATTGGTAAATACATTATACTGGGTGTTTTCTAATTGTACGTCAATATTTAGGGAAGCAATTTTTGGGTCCATTTTAAGGAGAAAACCTTATATGAACGTATTTCGTAAACGTCTTAACTTTTAAAATACAGGGTGGTAAAATTTAAAAAAATAAGAATACCTTTTTTTTAGTTTAAGGTTAAAGCTATCCAAAAATAATAAAGGTTTATCATACAGGGTGTAAAAAACAATTGCCATTCTTATGTCAGAGCTAGTCCGTCCCTGGCAAACTAAATAAGACTAATATGATTTGATGGATTCATTTTAAGAAGACTTATCTCTAAAAGTTATTAAAAAAACGATTTCCAGGGGCGTCCATGATGTACCTGTATCTCTGTAGGGAAGGCTCGTAGAAAAAAAAGTTTATGGGAACTTTTTTAGGTTTTCTATTAGATTCTGAGAGATTGCCCACATATTTTGGGACACCTTGTATAACCTGACCTCGTAAAAAATCGTTTTAAAATAGCTCTTTGCTATTAGGTAGATTGACAGTTAACTTTTTACTCAAAATAATATTTTGGGGAAGTTACACTCAACCAAAAAACAAATCTGAGATTCTTAAGGTGTTACTACGTAAGCTGTAATTAATAATTAATCAAATATTGTTTTACTCCTTATAAGGAATGGTTGACCCCATTGATAGCATATGCTTTTTAAATTATTTTGATTTTAAGCTAAAAAAAAACAAATTTAATTTTTTATGTATTTTTTTAACTTATACTTTTCCTAAAAATAAATTAACACAAATTGAGTCACCTCTGAAGTGTTTTTCTTCTTACATGTAAATCAGGATTGTAATTGGAAATAGACCAACAAAACAATCACAACAACAAGAGAATCACTTTTATTATAAAAAAATTATTTTAAGCAAAAAATGTGATCCTTTTCGTGTGGCAGCAACAAAATATGAAATCGAAGTGGGGATAAAAAATATTGGCGCGTTAGTGGCGGCAGGGTATTTTCTGTCAGATTTTATCCAATTTCTTGAATATAAAAATTTCTGATCTGTCACTTTTCTTTAGGGAGTGACGATATACCTTAAATTTTACCCGATACATTCTCTTACCTGAGTTTGAAATCAATTGCTTAGGCCAATAAAACCACTAATTATGATTTAGAATTTTGGTACATTCCACAATAATTCGTTGATTTTTGGACCGGAATAAACTTTAAATGACAACCCTCAGTGGTACGCCCAGCAATAAATAAGTTGCCTGACAAATATCTATTGTGTAGGCACCGCACCTTTTGAAAGGGAACAGGTTCTGATTACCTACTAATATCAATAGTTTAGGTTAGCTATTTTGGATGCTCAATAACACACACGAAAATACTTTTACAAACGACTGATGTACTAAGATGAAAAGACTCTACTGTATATTGAACACCTGCAATTTGCCTTTAACCTACATAATATACCAAAAAGTAGGTAAAATAATAAAAAAAGAAAATTTTAAGTCCGGACCTACATGCGACTACCCAAAGTTTATTAAGTTTTACAACTAACAGTAGCAGGTAAAATGAGAAATTAACGAATTATTGTGGAATGTACTGTACTAACAGCCATAAAGGTTTATTGAGAAATGTTCGTAATGGTTTATGATAGTTTTATGACTATAATTTTGTCTTGTGCTTGTAACCATTCCTGAGAGGAGTATAATACATTTTTTAACCTTAATAATAATGAAATAATGAAAAAATATTGCTTATTAGCATATAAAAGTACGGATGAAACTAATTAATCTTGAATAATTTTCATGCATTCTAAGACTCCTCTAAACTTCATGTATTACATATTCCGGAAAACACCTTCGGCTAGATATCTATTTACTGAGGATGACAATAGGGAAACAAAACGGTGAATCAGGATAGTTTTTATAAAAAATTACTGACCTTTAGGGCAAAACAAAACTCCTGCACTTTAATATACTTGTAAAATTATAGCTTTTTTTTAATAGGTAATATTAAAATGTATGTATCAACGCTGATAACGCTGTTCTATATACACTATTTACATTTGGGTACTTTAGTAAACAAAACCTTGAAAATGGATTTAATCACGATTTTTTAACATTCCTAACTATTTATTAGCGTCGTCTGATGGCAAATTGGAATTTAAGTACAGGAAGGTCCAGTGGTGGTTCGTTCCGAAGGGAAAATTTTGGACTCCCGTGGCATCAAGGCAAAAAATATTACTTATACCCGCTATGGTCCAAGAACGCAAACAACTAGTGAGGTAGCATCTAAAGAACTTTAAAATAGTATAAAATGATTTCATTGGAAATTCCAGTCTAACAACAGAGAGCACAGAAATACCTAAGTTTTTCATTAGTATTCTGTTAAATAAAGGAAACTAAAATGAAGATAGATTAAAAAAAATGTGAATGCATAAAGCTGCGTTTACTACTGCACTGTTTGAAATACAGAACTACATAGTTCTGTTAACAAAAATATATGCTTTACTGCACTGTGCAAAAGCAAATAACAGGAAGGGGCACTAGCAAACCCCCAGGTAACGTCCAGGCTGACATGGGAATGCCAAAAAGAACTGGAAGTCCTGGGAGAACGCAACAACTCTTCTGAATAAAAGGCAACGAAAAAGAAGATGAGCTAGCGAGACATAGATCATCCACACCATATTTTGGACCATAACCTGCCCTTGGAGTGACCAAAACCACAGCACGAGGGCAAACCAGGGAATGGATCCGAAACAAACAAAAGGAATACTGGGGAAACCTCGGTAGAATAAGACATGGAAAAAGCTTTATAAGGGACCCACCCAAAAAAACGAAGGAAGAACTACTTAGACAAAGTAGGAAAAGACTTCGCCTAACGGTAGGGTTGCTAACAGGGCACGATAACCTAAGAGGACACCTACACAAGATAGGCTCATACGATGGGGACTCAAGTTGCAAAATGTACGACGAGGGGAAAGAAACATCCTACCATATACTGTGCGAATGTGAAACGTTGAATCACAAAAGACAGGCATTATTTGGGCAACCGAAAATGAGCCCACAGGAATATATCAACCAACCAGTCTCGGGGTTATACAGACTTGTAGAAGGAACAAGACTAATGGGAGGATTGGTATAAAAGGTAATGGCAGATCAGGCACAAAAAGCTCAAGAGGCTGCGCTGCCGCCGGCAGTGAATCAAGACGACTCCCAGGAAGAAGAAGAAAAAGACTGCAGAATTGTATGAGCGACATAATATGTCTTTTTGGGTTCATGAAAACCCGGGAATATATATAGTCATAAAGTGCCGGGTGTCGGGAAGTGCCACAAAATTTTGATGAGTCAATCAGTCAGTAATAAAATCGGCGATTTTTAAAATAGAATATCTCATGAATCGCTTGACATAGCTTTCTGAAATTTTTCACAAGTAATGAGAATATTGATGTGAATTTACATACCATATCGCATACCTTTATGTTAAACGATAACGAAGTTATGATAGAAGGGAAAATACTCTGAAAGCTTTCGTCTAATATACACATGCGTGCTTCAGACCAGCCTTTGCCCACCAAATAGCCCTCATATCAGAATAAGGGCCGGATTATCAATGTGGGGTTAGATTAAATTAATCCTTGGTTAAGAGATTTCAACCAATCCGGCAACTCAACCCTGCATTAATAAAGCGGCCCTAAAGGACATGGCCTTATGAGGATATGTTGTATATCGTAAGAGAAGCAGGAACGTTAACGAACAGGAAAAAAATATTATATTATTGGATTATTGAACATCAAAATTATTAGAATTGTGTCGATAGAGTTAATATTAAATGTGTTTCACTCTTACTTTTTACCAATATATAGTAAAAGTAGGGATATACGCTAGACTTTGACAGAATATTGACTTTTGCTTTGGCGTTTTATGTTTTAATTGTTACTTTTATCTATTTTTTAATTTAAATCTTATATAAAATAGTGGATCTTTTAAATAAAATTGGGAAACTGTTTTTTAATAACAGACTTAAAGATTTTAAAAGAGGGACATACTTTACAAGCTTCAGATTCTACGTATTGGATACTCTAAGAATAAGGACTGGGAAGTTTGGAGCTGATCCAGATAAACTATAAAGTTGTATGAGATCTGCAGGAAAAGAAATTTTACCTTTTAATTTTTTAACGCTGAAGCCGTGAAATTACTTATATAAGAGGGACCTGTCCCTTAAACCGTCGAGGAAGAAAAGCTTTATTGAGTGGAGTCAAAAATGCTAAAATTTGTAAAAAAGTCATTTCTCAGATAGTATTCCAAGCAAATACAAATTTAAGATTCATAAAGAAGGTACACATTAGAGGGAGTGAAATTATTTCCGGGTCAAATAATAAATTTCAACTTTCTGAAAGTGGCTGTGGTTAATGAATAGTATCCTTTTAGTAATAAAATATTTTGAAAGCAGTTTAAAAGTATTAATTTTTTTTTCAAATTGCGCATATTTTCGTGTGTTTCTAGTTTAGACACTATACGAGTATTCTAAATTGCCATCTAATGATTTTTTTATACATCGGGTAAAATGCCCATCTTACAATAATGATATGATGACATAAAAATAAGAGAATTAAAAAAAATCATGTAGACTAAACTTGCCTCTTTACACTTGTCACCTTTTTTCAACTATCTCTCGTGCATTAGTTTTTTGTTTACATAAGCAGTGTCTCCTGTTTTAGTTTTACTTCACGTTGTTTACAGATATGACTATAATGACTAACCGTTGTTTACATTATAAATATTTCAAAAAAGATAACATGTTGAGTAACATGAACTGATAAAAAATCAATCTTTGTAATATACAGTGCATTCGAAAAGTAGTGATAAATTGGATAAAAAATTAAGGAATAACTTTTGGGAAAAGCGCTTAATCCTGTAAAGTTTGGCATTTTTTACATAGAATTGGCATATATATATATATAGGGTGTCCCATCTATATTTATACACTAAATATCGCTGCCCCTGTACATTAGGAATAAAAATACGTGTTTGGTAACAGTCATTTTATTAACAGTATTGTCTCAAAAAAAGTTTTGTATATTTTGCCAAGTTTTGACTCTACATTTAATTCTACATCAAAAATGTCTAATACACTATACGTAAATTATTGCTGTTTTTTGAGATAATTAAGTAACTAATAAAGGAACTGAATTGGTCACTCTGACACTAAAAGAAATATTTTAAAATAATTATGACAGAAAATAGTACTAAAAATAGTCAACAGTTTAAACATTTACTGTAGGATGTTAGGTTTATTGTTTTATTCTGTATATATATATATATATATATATATATATATATATATATATATATATATATATATATATATATATATATATATATATATACATATATATATATACATATATATATATATATATATATATATATATATATATATATATATATATATATATATATATATATATATATATATATAGTAATATATTAATATGCTCTAATAATAATAATATATTATATATATATATATACTATATATATACTATAATATATATATATATATATATATATATATATATATATATATATATACAAATGGCCCAAAAAAATGAAAGATACGAAAAAAGTCATTCTTGATAAAAAATTCTGCTTTTCGAAAAATATGAACTGCAATGAGAAAATAGATTTTTATCACACAGGGTGTCTCAAAAATGCAAAAACATAAAATCAAACAAGAGCAAACAGTCATTTTTTGGCCTTTTAACGTGAAATAATAAATAAAAAACTTGCTCCAAATTTACTTCTAAACCTGTTTCCGAATTTACTGAAGACAATTTAAATTTATGAAAAATTAAAAAAAAACAACATTTTTGCAAGTACCTACGCATTTTACTACTTTTACTTGATTTTCACCTTAACATTACTAAACACAAAATAAAAATAAATATACAATGGAAAAAATGTAAAATGTAAAAAAATGTAAATGTAAAATGGGTACTTGCAAACTTGTTGTGGTTAGTTGATTTTTTTTTTATTTTCCGTAAATTCAAATTTTTCTTCGTAATAAAAATAAATTTGACGCAAGTTTTTATTTTATTTTTCGTTAAAGGCCAAAAGGGTGTTTCTATTGCTGGTTTTTATGATTTTGCTTTTGGGGGACGCCTATATGAAAAAAATCTTTTTTTCTAATTGTATATATTTTTTTTGACAAGCAAATTTTTTGAATGACTTTTCGTTCTCCTTTTTTGGCCCATTCCTCTTGTTAACCGCATCCGCGGACATATTATATATATATATATATATATATATATATATATATATATATATATATATATATATTTTATATATATAATATATATATACATATATATATTTATTATAATATATATATATATATATATATATATATATATATATATATATATATATATATATATATTATATATATACATAATATATATATATATATATATATATATATATATATATATATATATATATATATATATATATATATATATATATATATATATATATATATATATATATATAATAAAAGAAAGATTCCTGTAGGAGGTATGACGTCATCGATAGTTTCTTTTAATGGCAACCACATTTTTCTATTACGGGGATTAAAAGAGCACATTTTGTTACATCCGGTGATATTAATATAACTTTAAGTAGCGATTAAAGAAAAAAAAATAAGATGATTTTTAATCTTTCAAGTTCTAGAATTGAATGACAATAAAAACTTTAAAAACAATTAAATTAAATGCTTAAATTAAGCACGTTGGCTGCTTCACAGTAGCCAAGATAATGATTAAATTGAACATGTTCGATTCATCTCTGGAATTTTTAAAGAAAACTGATATTTCTGTTCAAATTTTGTATTAGTAATTTTCAGAGAGGGTCATGATTCATATGAAACATTTTTAGGGAAAATCAGTATTTCAGTTTATTTTTTTTTACGTAAATTTCGTACAACCCCACCCAATATGTAAATGCTTAATAAAGTTTGTAATAATTTTTTAAAAATTAATAATATTTATTGAAACGTTCTTGTTGGGGACACGTCAAAAAAAAAACGATGGGACCGCTTCGAAACTGGCTCAGGGGTATAGAAACTGAGCCTGCTATTGTCTTCTCTGAATTAGCAGATCGCCTTAAACAGAAAAAAAAAACAAAAAATCTAAACAATTATCTACGTTTCGGTGGCAAGTCTGCCACCGTTTTCAAGATAAAAATAAATTATAAAAACTTAACTGAAAGTTATTATTAATATTATGGTCATAAAATGCGCACTTAAAATAATAGCTAGTCAATAAATATTGTAAATAAGGCATGACAGGTGAATCACAACAATGGTATAAAGATTGTCAACAAGTTACTAACAATTGGTTTACATTATTTTGTGGTTAAATACATGCCTTCCTTATTACTCCGCAATTTTCTAACCACAAAAGAATGTTAATCAATTGTTAGTACTTGTTAACAATCTTTAAACCATTGTTGTGATTCACCTGCCATGCCTTATTTACCATAATTTTAATTTTAATTAATTTTTAAGTGCGCATTTTAAGACCATATCAATAATAACTTTCAGTTAAGTTTTGTACTTAATTTTTATCCTAAAAACCGTGGGAGACTTGCCACCAAAACGTTGAAAATTGTTTCGATTTTTGGGAGTTTTTCTTTTTTTCTGTTTCAGGCGATCTGCTAGTTAGGGCTCAATCTCTATACCCCGGATCAGGACCGAAGCGGTCCCATCGTTCCTTTTGGCGTATATTCAACCAGGACTTTTTAATAAATAAATCCACTACTATACAGAACATATCTACAATAATATTTATTGTAATACGAGGAGATATTAACTCATCATAATTAAATACATGCCTTCCTAATTGCTCCGCAATTTTCTAGCCACAAAAGAATGTTAACCAATTATTAGTAACTTGTTGACAATCTTTATACCATTGTTGTGATTCACCTGCCATGCCTTATTTACCATAATAATTATTGATTATTGTTTTAAGTGCGCATTTTAAGACCATATCAAATACAAATTGAATTTTAAAAGGCGGGAGAAATTGGAAAATATTTGTCAGTAATAAAATAGTGCTTATGTGCGTATAAGGGCCGGATTTAACTTTTTGCCGCCCATAAGCTAATCTATTTTTGCCGCCCTAATATGTCAATAGGTTTTAGATATCAGAACGAAAAATCTAGCATTAAAAGAATGTAAACTACACTAGTAACTCTTATAAAAATAAAGTGAATTTGGCCGGAATTTTTTATCTATTCGTTAGATATTAAAAAAATATATTTTTCTAAATCACGATCTTTTTAAATTAATCGTAAATTTGCCGCCCATAATTTTTGCCGCCATAGGCTTCAGCCTACTTAGCCTTTGCGTAAATCCACCCCTAGTGCGGATTTAATGGTACCAAAAATTTTTTGGGACTTTGACACAAATTGGTCATACTTGTTTTATTTTTAGCACATAAAAAGGCAGATACTGCCTCGAGTGAAGTTTAGTCCTCGTTGAATGACCCTGTACTTTGTCAGTTTGTGGTATAGTTTACAGAGCAAAATTGAATTTGTTTGGGTACCTAAAATTCAAATGCAAACCACCAGTACCATCTTACCCTCATTTAAAAAGTGTGCTTAGCACATAAAAAACCAAAATCTGTACATAAGGCATTAAGACACCCACGGTACGTTAGTACTTAGGCATCAGCCTTCGTGGACTGTCCGAAGATAAAAAGAAAAAAAAAGTTGGGTAGCTTTTCTCTGATTTCTTTATGGAAAAACCTATAAAAATTCCTTTTAAAGTGAAAATTTTAATTTAATCGCCCTATTGTCAATGGGACTTTTTTAAAGTATCGAAAACCCAACAAATCTGTTTTTTGTAAAACCTTATCGGTGTATCTCACAGAGTAAAGTCGGGAAAACCGCACAATTTAAAAAAAAATCATTGGACTCTTTTAAAGTTGGAAAGCTAATCTTCCGGAAAATGTTGTTTAAGCAGGCTAAAGGCGGACGCTGTTCGACCAGTAGTTTTTTTCAAAATCACCGTTTAAATATTTTGCATTGATATTTTGAATGACTCAACGTATTAATTGTAATTGTCCGATCTAAATTTAGTAAATGGATTATTAAACTTTAAATTTTATTCTACAACTTGATATCTTCGATTTTTATATAAATTTGGCGAAAAGTGTAAAAAACGGCTCCGAACATTGCGCTAAACGCGCGATCTTGCTTTTGAAGAGCAGAGTAATGGGAGTGTGAATTTATGTGCGTATATCGCGTAAAAGCGCATGACGAAACATGAAGTTTTGGAAGTATGACAGAAATTGCTTATACTTGTGCTTTTAAAAAATAATTGTAAAATTATCAAGTGTTTATCAAAAAGGACAATGTGCGAGTCTCTCTATATGAAATGAATCCAAGCAGCGCCACAAACAATATTAAGAATTAAACACACTGTCCAGAAAGTCATGTTAAGCAAAATTCTTAAAATCGACGACAATGCGCTCGTTGTGTCTCCATAGAAACAAGCAGTTTTCGCTGCTTTTGATTTAACTGGATTTCTTGATGAGAATGGGGTCATTAATGGCTCTTCTTCAGAGAATCCATGCGGAATATCTCCCTCACTAAGCCTTCAAACCCTTATTTTCTTTCCGGCTAGCTCTTGGGTCGGAAACAGGACTCCTCTACCATTTACCCGATGAAGTTTAGTTACTCCCTCGCTGACTGTGCCCGGGCCGGCAGTGCCGGTTTTGTCGTTCCAATGTTGATCCTATGCAGTTCCTAGAATTATTTGCGCTTTGACGGGTTTTTTCCGGATTATCCCGGTTCAGTCCTGAACTACCCTCAAGTACCCCCTTGGGGATTTTTACTAGATGGTTCCTGGCTACTTCCTGTGTGGGTAGAAATTTACCTGGGCTATGGTAGTCCCCGGTATTCTTTTATAAAGCAACAATGCTTGTAGTTAATGATTTATCCCGTACACCTTAGTATTCTTCCTGAATTTTGGTTTAAATGATTTCTTAGTACTTGCCCTTAAATTTAAACCCGACTGGGCCCCGGTAGTCCCTGGAATCAATAAAATTAAACTAACTGGAGATTTTTGGCACGTTTCTGGTTTTTCCTGTTTTACTCCTTGTTACCCTTCAATACTTTTCCGGAAAGTATTCTTAATTTATTCCTTGAGGTTCCCCTAACATATAAATTATCCCGGGCTCTATCCCGAAATGGAGGCGCGGAGTCCTATTTTGAGCAACAAATTATAAATATTAATGCTAGAGATCCGGGAGTTTTTTATCGGAAATTTTTGCAATTCCCGCTATCTTGTATAGTTTTTGAGCTATCATCAAAAAACAAAGTGGTTGTTTTTTGTTAATAAATTTCTGTTAATTAAAATTGCAATTTTTATTTGCACACAAAATCGACAAGACACATTTCTCAGAATTGCAATCCGCGACAAATGAGCCATCGCACATATTTTTTTCGTATCCTTCTAACTATTTTTCGCAGGAAGCTCACTTCTTGGCTAGACTAATGGTTAATGATCTCTTATCATTTATAAGTAACTAAATGGATCTTTTGATTGTTTATCATTACTGAAGTAGATCTGTTTTAAAGTACCTAAATAAATATAGCTTTATTCTAGTAAATAATGTTGTTGACAAACAAAGGGTAGTGTCCTTTACCATATTCGTTCTACACCAGCTATATAACTGTTAATACAAATAAAATTAAATGATGATCTAACTATAATTCTGTTCAACGTTAAACATTAAAGCATTAAATCAAATTTACCAAATTACGCTTGATTGTAACAGGATTTTCAACCTATTAGATTTGGTCTGAAGTTAATTATTATTATTAGATATACAATAACAGGAATGGGTTTGTTGTATTTTTTTACATAGTAATCAAACAAAACATATTAGGTACAATACGTATTTTTTTCTGTCCATGTTAATGTTACATAATGGCAGTTTATGTTGTTATGCGTTAACGGGTAAATGTCAGTTTAAAAAAATAGTACCGTAACATTTTTAAACAATTTGAGCTAACGAATTGCAAGCTCTTTATCAATTGTTTTTGCGCCAAGGTAGTGGGCCAGGCCATGTTCCGGCCCAACGCACGCAGTGTGTATATTACACGAAAGGTTTTAACGTATTTTCCTTCCTATTATATCTTTGGTATCGTGCCACATAAAGGTATGATATTTGGTATGTAAATTCACATAAATATTTTAATTACCTCCAAAAAAATTTAAAAAGTTATGTCAAGTGGTTTCTGAGATATTCGAAGTTGAATACCGCCCAGCTTACTACTTATTGATTGACTAGCTCACTGATCGACTCATTAAAGTTATGGGGTACTTCCCGATCTCGTTTCCAAGTAGAAACTTGATTATTATTTTTTAAATATTATTCAGGATTTTACTTCGAAAAATATGCAAGTTGGCTTATCTACACCGGGTGGTGCGTCGCCGAGCGGAACATAGATCCATTGTAAATTTTAAGGGGGTCAATTATTGGCTCCTCTGTACATTTTAAGAAAAAATGTAAGATAACTTTTTGAAGAGACCAATCTAACAAGCCCTCGTGCAAAATATTCAATAAAAATTAATAAGCGAATCTTAAATTATTCAATTAAATGTAATTGCAAAATTACCAATTTTCGGTTCAGGTAAAACCAAACAGACACCAGTAAAATGAATATTGCCCCTGACATGAGGAAAAGTGTCAATAAATCAGTGACAGTTGGTATTTGAAAAAAATATGAATTATTCAATTGACGAAAAAGTATCCATAATTAAGCGGCATTATGCGGGAAACAGTTTTAGAGCAGTATCTGAAATGTTTTCAGTTTATTTTCCCACCAAGCCCATTCCGTCCATTTCAACTATTAAACGTATTGTCATTAAGTTCGAGTCCAAAGGTACCGTAATAAATAATTGTAAATGTTTAACTCAGGATATCGAAAATAGAGCCGAAGAAAGAGAGAAGAGAGATCTTAATATTCTACTGAGTGTGGACGAAAACAAAATGGTTAGTACGAGGGTTCTTGGGCAAGAGGTAAATAAACATCATACAACGGTATTTGTATAAATTCGAAAAACATCAAGAGCCGCAGAAAGGAGATGAAGAGCGAAGAATGGCATTTTGTTTTGTAATGATGAAAAAAGCAAATAACGATAGGAATAGAAATATTTGTTTTACCGATGAATGTACATTTACCCTAAACAATGAACCAAATGTTCAGAATTGCCGGTATTGGAGCCAAGAAAATGAACATCGCTTTGTACATACTCGGACACAATATCCCCAAAAAAGAAATGTAGTCGTAAGAATTATCGGACACCATATCATTGGACCCTTTTTATGGACTATAACCTGGCAGCAGAAACCTATTTGGTTTTTTCAAAATCAAATTGGACCCGCCTTGGAAGAAGTTGTTTGGGAGGATCAAATGATCTGGTACCAAATGGATTTTTGCCCCGCCCATAATGCCCGTATGGTTAGAGAGTACCTGGAAAATGCTTTTAACGGCAATATTATTGGTCCACGGTACCGTTATTTCGTTAGAATGTAATAAAATTTCGCAATATCAACGTAGCAACGTTAGAAATGAATTTTATAATCGGTTGTGGTATTGTTTAGCTGTTAATGGGGGGTTGTTTGAACATTTGATTAAATAATGTTTTTTTTTTAATTATTGTATTTTATTTCATTTTATTTTTCCACACTTAGTAAAATAATAAGAGTTCAATTCTCTCTTTTTTCGGATCTATTTTCGATCTTCTGAGTTAAACATTTACAATTATTTATTGCGATGACTTTGGACTAGAACTTATTGACAATACGTTTAATGGTTAAAATGGATCAGATAGGCTTGATGGGAAAATAAATTGAAAATATTTCAGATACTGCTATTGGTTTAATTAAATTCTAGTATGATAAAATATTTTTTTTAATGATCGATAGAAATAATTGTTATTAGTTAAACTTAATTGGTACATTAAATAAAAGGTTTGATAAAAATAATGTTAACGTGACTTTAACTTTGAATTTAATGGTTGTGAGATTAATGAAACCAAAAAAAACATTCCTTGTATTCGGCTGTACGTCAGATTTCACAAAGCCTTATAACAAATTGTTTGCTGGTATCTGGTGTCTGTTTGGTTTTACCTGAACCGAAAATTTGGTAATTTTGCAATTACATTTAATTGAATAATTCAAGATTCCCTTATTATTATTTTTTTAAACTTGGCACGAGGGTTTGTCAGATTGTTCCCTTTAAATCTTGTATCTTACGGTATATTCGGTATATATTTTTTAATATAACGAAAGCCAAAAAATGTTCTTGCTCGTTCCTCGTTGATCAACCCTGTATGTTTTTAGTATTACTAATTCTTTAATTGAGATTTTTTATTATTTTATTTTAAGGAAATTATTTTAGTTACATTAATAAGTTTTAAAGAATTTAGCGAGTGTTTTAAATTTGGTTAGCACTATTGCTTACTTTGTTAAAAATTTTAGCTGTGATGTTGACTAAATTAGACAAAAATTCAAAAATAATATTAATAAATATTATTTTTCTGCTGAATGCTATAGTAAAACCCAAAAAATCATTGAACGTTGAGCTTTCGATTTATCATAAATACGTTTTTAAGTGGAACCTCCTGTATAATTTCTTGTTAATTTATAGCAAATGTTTTTATTTCTCAAAAAATTATTACTGAAGTTTTGCAAAAATAATAAAGATATGGTGTGTAGCTTTTTAGCCTAGTTAACCATGGAATGCAAACGAAAGGGCATTTTGAGATACAAGTTTTTCTCTCTTTTTCTTAAAACATTTTGTTTTCTGCTGCCGTAATAATTTTCGATAAACGATAAGTGCATTTTTATCATTTTTTTTTCAAATATTTTTATTTTTTTAAAAAAGTTAGACAAAAAAGGGACCTTTTAAGCAGTATCCCACCTAGTGGGGTACACAAAAAAATCCAATTAATTAAACAAATATATTTAAAAAATTGTTGCTCCTCCTTTTGTTTTTGAGCTAATAAAAAATGCTTTACACAAAATTTAATCTTATTTGGTAAAAAATGACTAAAATTATAGGCGCTCCAGCAAGCATTTAAAAAAGTCTTATATGAATCAACTCAAATTATTATGCTATAATAATAAGATTACCTTAAAAATAAAATATAATTTTAGTTTTCTTACCATATTTCTTTTTTTCTTATTTTTCCACTATACAAAAAGATAATTTTAACTGACCAGAAATAACCAAAATTCGTTTTACGCACTTCTTTCCCGACTCATACCGCACGCCGCACGCCACACGAACGAAAGCTCAATCGCTACTGTATACCATCCACATTTTCTCATTTATTTCTCCCAACCCTGTGTTTTTACTTTTACCATCTGCACCACACGATCTACCTAGGTAGGTATCTATACGGAATCAAATTAGTCGGACGGTCGAGAAGCTCAGCTACAGGGGCATGTAAAACGTAAGAAAAACCAGACAATAGGGTTGTTATTGTAAAATTTTATATTGTAACATTTCATATGATTAGAGTCGGACTAAACAGGGGGCAATATCGGTATTATATACAGGGTGTTTTGTAGTAAATTAATTGTAGGGTAGATCGGATTCTAGATATTTTATGTTTTCGTTTCAATCAGCGTATATCTATAAAATGATCACTTTTCAATCAGTGTACGGTTACCGCAAGGTGCAGTATTGGCACGAACATTATTCTTCTTCACATTAAGTAATGAAATTATTCGTAAAAAAGCTGTCAAATTTGACAGCTGTCATCTGGTTACGATAGTTTAAAATGCCCATATCAAAAAAAAAACTTGTTTGCAATGACATTTTATGTTATCAAGTGTGAGTTTTGAATAAAAGAGTGTGTCATAAAGAAGTTTTTTTTTGGATTCTCAAATTTTCAGCATGTATTAAAAACCATTATCAATGTTAAAAAAATATGGTTCATTTTTGAAGTAAAATTTTGTTATTTAATGTCTAGCAAACGACACGAAAGAAAAATTTGAAATTGTACATTGTACAGGGTGTTTCAAATTTGACTCTTACCATTGGGATTTCAGAAACGGTAAGAGATACGATAAAGTTTAAATTGGGGCAACGTTACGTATAGGGGAGCCCAATAATACACCGTTGAAAAATTGAAGTTTGCTTTTGTACTTTTGGAAATATGGCGGAAAAACTGAAATTTGCGAATTTCGTTTTTATCTTTTTACGAGATTATTTTAAAAGGTAGAAAAAATTTAAAAACACATTCTTATTGGAACTTTTTACACTTCATTTATTGGCAAAGTCAAAAGTTTCTTACGAAGCCAATTTTCGTTTTCGCTAAGCCATTGTCAACTTTATTTTTTTTAATACGACCTATGATTGTTTATTGCATTTTTTGAAGTAGTTTAAATCCCAATTACAGTGATATTTTTCTGTTAAATAAACATATTTTCCATAAGAGACATAAAGCGCAAAAAGTTTCAATGAGAATGTATTTTTAGAATTTTTCTAACTTGAAATAAACTAGTAAAAAAATAAAAACGAAAAGAAAAATTTTCAGTTTTTTCGCCATATTTCCGAAAGTATAAAAGATAACTTTAATTTTTCAACAGTGTATTATTGGGTTCCCCAATACGCAACTTTGCCTCAATTTAAACTTTTTCGTATCTCTTACCGTTTCCGAGTTTCCAATGGTAAGGGTCGAATTTGAAACACCCTGTATAACGAGATATTCGTTTTAAAAATACTCTTGCTCCCTTTAAAAATAAACTTGGGTTACGATTTAAAAAAATCATCAACAACGTCATATCTTAAATTTGGGACATAATGTATAAATTAAATATTTCTTTCATAGAAAAGAACCCGACTACTTATAATATATTTATCTTTTTAAACCTCATTTGTAACGCTAATTATTTTTTTCTAAAGTCTTTATTTATTTTAACTATTGATTTACTCCTGTAGCAAACCCATATGGTTATTTTTAAATGCCCATTCATTATCCTTCGTATAGTAAAACAAATACTCGTAGGACATCCTTCCGTTGGATTTCGTGGTCAAATACCATAAAGTTCATATAGGGTGCTTACGCGAGAGTTTTAGCATAGATTTTTTAAAATTCAAAAAATCGGCACTTACCCGTCGTTGTTAGCCTATTATCACATAGATATATATATTAATAGAAAAAACATACTTGCTTAACCCTCTTCTAAATGCCACTCCTTATCTTAAGAAAAAAATTGCATCATCAAGGCAGTCATGCAGAGAATTTACCTACTTTTTTATTGCACGAGAACGACCTTATTTTGGTCTGGTCTGAGGCAACTAATAGAGGCAGATTGGGATTGCACCTAGTGGGGGTTTCCTGGTTTGGAGCTCCGATTTTTACCTCAATTTCAACAATTTTTTATAAGGTAAAACCAGGTAATGAGTAAAACAATGCTTATACCCTTTTATTCTTCTATCTTTAAACTACATTAAAAATATGTTTTCGGCCAAAAATGTTAAGCTGTCGTTGAATAAAATGGCACCAGACCAAAAAAATATTAAGAGTCCTTTCGCGCCGCGAAAATTGGATCCAATTTGGGGTTCGGGGCATAATGTTTTTCTCAAAAACGGTATAAGTTATCGATAATTTTTTAAAACTATATGAAAGCCAACACTTAAATCTAGGCTTTTGCCGTAATAGTTTTTTAAATTTGGTTTTAGTTTTTAATATTTCCTTGAGTGAAAGTCACCCTAAAATCGGTTATATTTAGATACTATTTTCTCTTAACTCGACTCATATTTCAAAAATCCGTTACAGCAGAGGCATAGATTATTTTCTTACCTTTAAAATGGTGTATAATTTATGTCATTTAAGTAAAAAATAGCTACCAAAAAACGTTATCTCCTGTAGGCTTGCAATGGGAAACAACATCGCATCGATACACCAAATTTGGAAGAACCTAAATAAAATATAATATTTTTAATGCGGCTATACGAAAATTGTGGTAGTGGGAGTTTGTTAGTCTCCGCTCACCGTCTCCGCGTCCTTTCGCCCGACCCCTAAGGTGTAGCGTAAATGCACTCTTAAAATATATGAGTATAGCTATGGTCGGAACCTCGAAAAAGTAAAATCGTCAATTTTTTACAAAAGGCGGCCATTTGAAAAGAAGGTTAAAAAAATCCACACATTTGAAGCGATTTTAACTTTCGATGTTGCAACCACAGCCAGTTCAATTCTCTACAAAATGGCAAAGCGACATCAAAATTGGTCCAGTAATTTTTCAGCAATCCATGCGTCCAGCAAAAAAATGTGAGTTTTGGAAATCGCTTTTAAAGTTTTGGAAATTGAATATACGGGACGATCGGTCCGATAATCGTGTATTTTGATTATAAGAAAATATTTCCGGGCAAAACGGTTTCGCCCATGTATTCTCCCTAATATAAGATATTAAAAAAAACAATAAAAAAATCGATTTTATTAAACTTCTAAACCAGAAAACCCCTTTAACGTTTTAAATATAAAGGACACACTTTAACAGTATTCTTTGCACTCTTTCGCAGTTATTATGGGTAAGTCAGACTTTAACGTCATCACTGCTAAAATTCCTAAAAAGCTCAAGTCGCGTGCCGAAGAAATGAAGGTGTTCCAAAGAATGGTCAAAGGCGTAAAATACGAAAGAAGTTAAAGGCTCGCAGAAAAAATTAGACCATCGATCACTCGACCGTGAATTAATTTATGTTTAGATTGTTTTTTAATGATCATAAGTTAATCTAATCGACTATAATAAAGTAATGAGTTAATTAATGGTGCATATTTGTAGCTTTACTTTTTTATTAACGCTCTTTGTATCCCATCTAATGTAAAACAGTCATGCCTAAAATGGTAAAGAAATTGTTTTCCCGGATACGACCGACCCTTTTTTATGTATAGACAATATTTTTCTTTTAATTTATAATACATACTTTCCTATTGGGCTAAATCAACAACATGATAATATAAATTTAAAGCTTAAAATGAACTTAATTTCAGAATTGTTTTTTTTTCTAAAACTTAAGAAATCGATTTAAATTGAAACAAAAGATATACATAAAATTACCATGTCCTTATAGGACAACTTATTGATTGGTTCGTTTTTGATAGCGTCTCATTTGTTTCGATAGGTTTCAATTAAATTATTTCGTATATATTCTTAGTAACAACAACTTAAATTAATAAATACCAGAAACACTAAAACACAAAAAAAAAACAACATTCTTGCCAAGTCTAACGCTTATTAAGATATTACTACTTTTATTATTGGTAAAAGTTAAACATAATATTTTTAATTAATTTAGTTGTCAATTAAGATAAATACGAAGTCTGCTTCCAAAAACAGACGAATAACTAATATTGTGTCTTATTAAGAAAAAAATGTTAATTTTATGTCGAATCTTTTTTCTTTCAATTCGAAACATTTTCTTAAGTACTTCTTTAGGTTTTACAAAGTTTACATTTCGATTTCGAAGACCAAAATGGAAACCTTTCCTTCCTTTCGGGAATTTACCTGTTTATAGTTTAGGTTATCAAAAATAAACTTTAATAATTTAATGGTAAATCTACTAGCATAATACCAGATAAATATATCGTTTTATTACGGTAACAAACTTTATTTAAAAGTACCGTACCTAAAATTAAATTTATCTTTTCTTAAACTGTTATTCAGGTATAAGGGTATGGTTTTCCAAGAAAAAGTTATTTTAATTTAAATAAGTTATTGTATTTGATATTAGAATAGTCTGATCTATTATTAGTCTGGCTCCAGCATTAAAGCCTCATGTTGTTCTGTGTTTTTATTATTATTATTTTTTTCATCTTGAGATAGTCCACAAAGAACTTGAATGTTTTAAGGAAAGTAAGGGAAGGTCTATTAACGTGGGTCTTTAATATTTGAAGGGGAAGGAAAGCCCCTTCTGCGGGCACCAGGTTCCTCTTAAAAGAACTAGAATAATGACTCCTATTAGCGCAAGTGTAATAAAAGTGGTATGTATACACACGCGAGGCTAGTCGCGGCAGTCGCATAGGTATTTTTGGAAATAACTAGAGCTTGTAGTGGCAATACAACAAGCTATATGGCATTTGTTAACTGTCATTTAGTTGATTTAGTTTTTAGTCCAGTAAATGAAGGGACAAAGCTGTAAATAAATCTGTACAGTTTTTCCTTGTGGCGCAATTCTTAGGTCTTTGGGGATGCTTTCGAGCAAAAAAAAGTTTATTAACATTAACAGGTGAGAAAGGGCTAAAAATGGCCCCTTAAGGCCCGAAAAATGGGGTTTCACGCTAATATCTGCCAAAATATGCGAATATTTTTTTTATCATTCAAAGTTCATCGGAATGGGAAAACCCGTACCTATCATTGCATATGAGTTTGGGTCAAGGAAGTTTAAAGGTGTATGGAAGCCCAATGCTATGGCCCATTCGATCAAAAAATGTCCAGCTCAGTATGAAAATAACTGTCAGAGTTGGCCCCGCCGATTTTGCGCAATAACGAAATTTCACGAAATAATTTAATGTGTTGCCTACTTACACACTGATAAATCTTATTATAAATTATACTTTTATGAGAGCCGTATTAGTTTCGATTGTTTTGCTTTGTGTGATTATATTTTGTGGTTGCAGAAGTTTTTTGGATTGATAAAAACCTTCTTATTTTAGTTATTAGTGTTTATTAAATTGTGACTATAATTTTGTGTTTATTGTTTGTTACTTATAATATCGTAACAAAATGACTAGAGGTTGTATGGTTTTGTCTTGCAAATCCAAGGGTAACATACCCGGCATTTTGTACTTTAGGTAAGTATTTCTTATATTTAAATTAGGTGCTTCTTATGAACGTAACGTTAGGTAACCGAATAAATAATAATATATCATTTATGAATTATAGAAAATGAAAATTTCAAAGGAAATAGCAGTGAGAAAAGTAAGGCAATCTTAACTATCTTTTAGATGATTTCCAAAATGTTTGTGCATTTATGTGGATTATTAAAAAGAAATAAGGTTTACATTTAGGTACTTTTATTTCATTTAATAATTTAGTACAATCTTTTAAAGGATCAAAATTATTAATTACTGGGCAGACCAGGCAAATTTTAATATATACAGGTCCCTCTCATTGAATAAAAGAAAGTACAATTTTATGTTAAAGTTCCTTTTTGCTTTTTCTGTATTTGCTTAAAAAGAAATTAGATTTTTGGTTTCTTAAACTTACATTATCAACTTTTTAAGCTCGATATACTGTAGACACATAATATTTAACGGTTACTGTTACAATGGATACCTGGGTACCACAGGTTACTAAACATTGTTAACCATTGTTATTCTGTCTCATGAATGTTTGTTATTAGTGAAAAGTATATGCCTAAAAAGCAGTTATAAAAATTTTCACTTTTTAATGTACAACCACAATCTTAGGATTAGATTAAACTTATTTACACTATCTTGTCCTTCTTTTATCACAAAATTGGTGATAAGTACATGAAACTATCATACAATGTTTGAAATTTATTTTTTAAAATCGTGTTTTATTTATTTACAAAGATTTTTGGTAAAAATACAAAACTCTCAAAAATATCGACCATTTAACTAAAGGGAAAGGGTGTAAAAGTGGCGCCATCTATTCTTTCCATATTATATCAGATGATATAAAATCCAATATTACACAATAATTTTAAATATTCTATGGTAGTATCGTTTAATAACCAACAATTTTGTGCAAAAAATAAAAAAAAAACAGGGGATGCTTGAATTTGACATTTTATGATGTCAACTTTATAGATAGTAACAAAGAATTATGGAAGTCCGGTTCTGACCTACTATTCATTGCGCAAACTCCGGGGGCCAATCCCTCGATTCCCGCTGCCCTGCACGTCTGGACAATTTTGTTCTACAGTATTGGGCTTCCATACACCTTTAAACTTCCTTGGTCCATTCTGATTTCTCTAGAATATTAAAAAAAGAGGTCAAAGTTTTTTTTTCACAGTATTTTGGGTGTATCTCATTAATTTATTAATATTTAAAAAAAATGGTTTGTTATTAACATTTCTTTTTCTTATAACGAGACCTTAGCAAGTTTTCAATGATCCCAGAAAATTTCCTTCACAATCTATCTTAAGTTTTGATAAAAAATTGTTTTGCCCATATGCATTTTTTAGCCTAATACCACATCTACCCAGTGTCGAATGTTATGGATTTTTCGACCGCCTTTTTTGCGAAAAATATTGGTGTTGCGAAAAAAATGGTAAGGACCATTTTTATAGACTTCGAGGTGATCTTCATTTTTTGTCTGAACAAAAATTCTTTAATTCCCATATTTTGGCAGATATTTGCGGGACACTCATTTTTAGGACTTTGGGAGGGGAGGTATTTTCAGCGGGTTCCCACGTCGGAATCGTGATAAACTTTTTCTCGCTCGAAAGCATTCGCGAAGACCGAAGAATTGCGCCACAATTGAAAACTGTACAGATTTATTTACAGCTTTGGGTACTTTCAGGTCTTCAGTTACTGGACTATTTGTAAATGACGACGTAATGTGTTTTTTTCTTGTTAACGGTTTATATTTTTGCAAAAATTAATAGTTTTTGACTGTCTTGGGTGATATTTTTAACAGACTTCAAAAAAAGAAGATTATCAATTCGACACGTACGTATGTACTATTATTGGAATTGCAAAATATTCATACTTTCAAAAAAATATACAACATTTTATAGGTGTATCGGTGTATGTATGCATGTATTCTTTTTTTTTTTTTTTTTTTTTTGGTTTACGTTTACTCCAACTTAAGAACAAGTAGAGATTTCAGCAAAAACGGTTCAGTACTTTTTATGATATGGACTAATGTAGGTACATCTCAAGACCTTGGTCAAATTCAACCCAATCTTTAAATATTACATAAAAAATATTTCAGTTTTTAGTTCACATTGAAAATTATGAAATAAAAAGATAATTCAAAAAATTATTGACCCGACAAAAAAAAAAAATCAAAATATTAAAATAATATTTTTTTTTTATACAGGGTGCCACAGATTTGAGTGCATGCATGGGAATCTCGGAAACCGTAAGAGATACGAAGTCGGTTAAATTATAGCAAAGTTGCGCATTTAGGGACCTAACAACATGTCTATTAGAAAGTTGTAAAATTTTGAGTACTTCCGGAGATATGTGGAAAAAACCGAAATTTGCGATTTCATTTTTATTTTTTTCTGACGTTATTTAAAGAGATATGGAAAAACAAGGACACTTTCTCTTGGGCCCCCCCAGCTCTAAAAAAAAGAGCGTTGAGAAAATTTCTCCCACGTTTCTTTTCTTAAACCATCATCAACTTTTTTTTTTAAATACGGCACTCAATTGTTGATTGCATTTTTTTAAAGCAGTTATAATTCCAATTACAATGACGTATAACACTTAATATTTTTCTGTTAAATAAACATATTTTTCCATTTTTGTTAATAAATATTAAGTGTTCAAAATACATTTTTTGTAATTGGGATAATAGGTTCAAAAAATTAAAAAAAAACCGGTTGTACTTAAAAAATAATTGATGATGGTTTACGAAAAAAACTCGTTCAAATCTCTCAACTTTGTTTTGTAGAGCTAAAAAAAGGCCATAAGATTTTTCCATATCTCTTTAAATAACGTTAGGAAAAATTAAAATCAAATTAGCAATTTCGGTTTTCATATCCCCGGAGTTGAACCCCCTTTCTTAGGCATGTTGGGCCTAAATGCGCAACTCATAAAACCGACTTCGTATCTCTTGTTCAAATCATAATCACTGTCTGTGGCACCTATATTAAAATTAACTAATAAAAACGAAATCAAAAGTAGATGCAATACAAATTAGAAGCCTACATTTTTTTTTGAGGAGTGCCAGGAAATCCATAGAATATAAAATTAAATTAAATAAAAACGATAGTATTTTAGCTCTTTTTTGGAATCTGTAGGTTTCACAGACTAGACCCATGGGGTAAAGGAGCGGGCAAAATGGGAATTTTGGGGCTTTTCCAAAAAAACTGCGAAAGGATTCATGAGAGTGACATTTCGTGCTGCTCTATTGGGAGCTGCTAAGTGGGGCATTATATTAGGTGATTCTTCGAAGGAGTAGCCATTAATAAACTTATAAAAGGATGATAGGTCCTCCACAGTTAGTGGGTGGGCTAGAGGAAGAAACTTTCTTGCAGAGAGTAGGATCGTAAAAGAGGCAAACGGCTCTTCTTTAGGTGGAATTAAGAATGTCAAGAGTTGCGAAAGACGTCTTTACCCAGATATGGGAACAGTATTCCAAGCGGGGTTTCAAAGCAATTTAAGATTTTCGAAGCTGTTGTGGCTTTGAAGATAAAGTATTTGTACCAGTTAGGGTCATTCTCAAAAGTAACACCCACAAGATTAAAGAAATATTTGTTGTAAAAAACTTGGACGCTGGCCTAGAATTTTGTTTTATAAATATATTATTATTAAACTCGCTTTCTAGAAGTGCTTGTAGTAGTGTTCTGGAAGACGTTATTCGACCCACTTTATATTATGTATCGATCTGGGTAGAAGAATTTTGATTAACATTAACCGGATTTGTTTACGTCGTTCTTTCGTGTAAATCTAGTTATGCTCTTGCACTTCTGTCTTATTTGATTATTGCTTATGGTCGAGAGCTAGACATCGGCAGTCTACTTCTAGAAAAACAAAAAGATGGTGTTTTAGAGCAAGTAAACAAAAAAGGAAAATGAAAGCTTTACTACAATTAGTCTATGTGATCTTTAAAATTTAGTTTCTACAATCGCATTATTTTTGTTGTTTTTTTTTAAGTGATTTGTATTAGTTACGGCCTTAAATTGGTTGTACTGGATATCAGTAATACAACATTTTGGTATCCAAAATATTAACCTTTCTCCCTATTATTGTGATAGTCGAACCATGTTGTCGATGATGAATAAAAATCATTTATAAACAGAAAACCACACCTGTCCTGTATAATATTAGCAAAATATGTTCTACTCATATTAATATAATATTTAAGTTATAAAACAAAATTTTTTGTAAGTCGTTTCTAATTTCTATTTTTTGGTTCTTTTTCATATGGTCCTTAAAAAAAGTGAAGAGAATACTTAAGCTGGTACTCATACTACTTAAGCTAACAGAAACTACCCTTACATTTTGGATCCTATTTAGGCCCATATTTTAGGTTCATTTAGGCTATTTTCTTACCCTATTTTATTTGTGTTTGCTTCTTGTTTATGATATAACATTAAGACCTAAAAAAAAACAAATATATTTAAAAGCGAATCTTGTACCACTGGATTGTACGACATTTATTAAAAAATATTTTTTTATAAGTTGTAACATTTTTAATTGATTTTAGGTACCCTAGCGTACCTTGTTTGTTTATATTATTTTATTCAGCTAAATGTTAAGTAAGCAAAACCGCATCAATATCCCCAAATCACAAAACAAACGTTGCTATAACAAAATGCATACCATATTTTTAGCCTCTCTAATCACCGTATTTTATTTTTTTGCTATTCACACCATAATTTTTTTGGAAAAAATACAGGCTGGTTTATGCAGACAACTTTAAATTTAATTTAACTTTTATTTAAATTTACTTTAACTTTAAGAATTTCTAGACCATTTATAAAGAATATTTACATATACCTTACGCAAGCGCAGAAACACGAAAATTTCGTTGGGTTGGTATTAATTATTAAACCATTTTTTACGTTTTGACAATGACAAGGATTTAATTTTTTTTGTGCTTGCTTTGTTATAATTTAATAAATAAAGTAATAAAGATATGCGTATCGTCCGTTACGTAAATCGGGTTGAAGGTTAAATTTGACAGCTCGGTCTTGACAAATTTTAAGTTTGGTTGCACTGCTCGCGCATGATTATTTTCATTGTTATTTAATTTAACTTTAAGAAGATAAAAGTTGGCCAACTTCTTAAATAAAAGTTAAAGTTTTCTTAAAGTGTGTATAAACGCGCTTATATATTTGTGTGCAATGATTTTACACTAAAGTTAAATTAAATTTTAAGTTGTATGCATAAACCAGCCTTACCTTGTGTTTTTTGAAGATTTAGGTACGGTATTATTTTGGGCTCTTTTTAGACTCCTTGGTGTACCTAGTTTTATTATTTTGAATCGCTAAATTTCGAAAATATTATTTTCT
Source organism: Listronotus oregonensis (assembly GCA_019359885.1). Lineage (NCBI taxonomy): Eukaryota > Metazoa > Arthropoda > Insecta > Coleoptera > Curculionidae > Listronotus > Listronotus oregonensis. Next base: position 78,744 of record JAHBCN010001584.1, on the reverse strand, counting down.
TTAACTTTTTGGTTCTGCTAGCTTAACATTAATATCTCCAAATAACAAAACTTTTATACAACAAAAGGCATGCCATATTTTTAGGCTCTGCAACCACCATATTTTAATTTTTTTTGCTTTTTGTATTTTTCAAAAAATTTATAATCCGCTATACCACACCCCAATTTTTTGAAAATAAATTTCCTTGAGTTTTTTGCCTTTCTAAGTACGCCATCATTTTAGGCTTTTTTTGTAGAAATTGGGGTGTGGTATGACCAAGCTTAATTTTCTTGAAAAAACGAGAACCAAAAAATTTGGCATGCATTTTGTTAAAGAAATCTTTTGTTATTTTGAAGATATTGATGTGGTTCTGCAGGCCTAACTTTAAGGTAGCAAACCCACAATGGGAAGAAAAACAAATATTTTTTGAATGAGGCGACCTAAAATAACTAAAGAGGGTACACTAAGGCGCCTAAAATGATGCTGATTATTTTTTTAAAGATTTTCCTAAGGTATAATACAATTATGTTTTATTATTAAATATTAAACAATTTAGTGGTAGACGATTCGCCTTTAAATATATTTGTTTTTTAGGTAATGTTTTTGAATTCCAATAAAATGTATGGTTATTAGGACCCTTAAAATAGCATAAAAATGTAGCATATTTAAACAAAGACAATAATTTCTATTTACCAAGGTCTTGGTGTGGTTCTGCTAGCTTTTTCTTAAAACAGAACAACGGATTTTTTTGAGAAAACGACCACCAAAAAATTTAAAATAGGGTAATAAACTAGCCTTAAAGAGCTTAAAAATATGGGCCTAAATAGGATCCAAAATTAGGGTGTAGTTCTGCTAGCTTAAGTAGTATCTGGTACTCTTTTAATTTAAACAATTATTGATTTAAAATTACTTATTTTTATAAAATGTTTAAATAATAATTTATTTGAAAGTTTAGCTACAAAAGTATAATTAAATATGGTTTACAAATTACCAAAATTATTTTTTGCTCTTCACCGCTGAATAGAAAGTGATATTTACTTGTAGAATGCGTGCTAGTAATTGGCGTTTAAACCAAATTTAAAATGTCGTAATCTAATAAGCCTAGTGAAATATTAGTACCTGTGTTTATATTTATATACTTAGTGTATTATTTTTTAATTACCGTTTAAAAGTTACATGTAAACAAAGTTATTTTTAAAAAACTTTTTTGGAAATTAAATTTTTTAAATTAATAAAATTTTAAAGGTTTCTTCCCTTTTTTTTAAAATTTAAGGGGTTTTTTTTTATTAAATTAAAAATAATAAAAAAAAGAAAAAAAAAAACCTTTTTTAAAATTTAAAAGTTTTCTTCTAAAAATTTTTTTAGGGTAAACCGGGGAATTTTTTAAAATTTAAGGGGGTTTAAAAATTTTTTAAAAAAACTAATTTTAAATTTAAAATTTTTAAAAAGTAAAAATTTCTTTATTGAAAACCTTTAAAATTTTTAAACGTTTTGAAAAATTTTAATTTTTTAATAAAGAAAAATGGGAAAATTTTAAAAAATTGGGTCCAACATTCTTTTCAAAAAAACAATAGCTAGCAACGGTTTAACCCTTTTGAAAAATTTAAATTTTTTTTAAACCAAAAAAGGAAAATCCCAAATTGGCCGAAAAAAAAAAAATACAGAGGGTTTACATCAGGGTCATTAGGGGGCCATCTAATACCCTCTATCCAAAAACCATATTTTTTGTTGAGATACTAAGTTAAAAAAAAACGTATAACCAAATCAAATCCTTTGTTTTCCAAGATTTTTACTTTAATTGAATTTTTAATTAAAAACTTGCGGCTATACAAAATGCCAGAAAACTGTATATTTTTGAAAAGAGGATGGATAGACCTTCCATTCTAAATATATAAAATATACAGGGTTTTTTATTTTAAAAAAGTTAACTTATTCATGTTTCTTACCTTTTTAATGTTCATTTGTTTCAGTTATGTTCAAAAGATAATAAATGAAAAACTATAAAACTTTTATACAAGAAGTTTTTTGTATCCTTTTTACTTATCGTTGAAGGTGGTTGTCTAAATAAAAATGAAAACCATGTACCTGTTGACTAAGTACACACATATCGGCAGCAGTAAAACATAAAGAGTTCAAAAGCAGTAGGTATAATATATACTATTTTCGGGATTCAGTTTCAAAAGATTAAGAAATTTTTACTAAACATAAACCAAAGAGTACATGAACATCAACAAAACAGCAACGACAACAATACATCAACAGCACACTTACGGCAACAATACGTCATTTTTTTAAATTGCCGGTTAGAGTGTGTGTGTAAGTCATGTCAGACTTCCTCTGAACTGTCGCTAATTAATTGCAACAACCTTTATTTGCTGATAATGTGTTATCTTACAGTCCGGTTTGATAGATTGACTTTAACGTATAATAGAGATATGATCTCTAATAGTCAAACTTATAAGCTTCATATAAATATCTTAAAATGTAAAGTATTTTCATTTGTTTCACTTAACTGGAACAAGTTTCTGGCGGTTTTCAAATCGTTGCTATCTAAGGGTTTTGATCAAGTCTGGCATATATTCCTGCTAATTCTAAACTGCACCCTGTCCACGTTTAAAAAAAAACTAAAATCATACTTGTATCTCACAATTCAGAACAACTAATAACCAAGAATACTGCAAATTATAACTTGTGCTGCCAATCGTTGCTTTGTCGTCTTATAATACTCCTCTACTGTTTCTGTTTATATTATAATAATGTGAGTGATTTTTTTTCTATTCTTTTAATTGTTATTTTCTTTTTAAGCTAGAGTAGTGTTCATGACAAATATGTCATGATAATTGTAGATTTTTAGCCTTCATGGAAAGTGTAATTTTTTGTTCCTGTGTACTATTTGGATATACCCTGTATGTACTGTTTGATAAATAAATAAATAATATGCTTCCTAAAAAACTTCCTTTCTTCCACTTAGAACTTTGTTCTTGGCTTCCAGTTCTTTTTATCATCGATGTATTTTTTTTTAATAGTTGATGACTACCCTTCTGACTTTACCAAAATTACGCCTTAAGTGCGAAGACTTGATCATATTCGTCAGCTTGGTGGCCTTAAAAGGGATTAAGGAAGGCAGAAGTGTCAATTAGAGAAATTGGAAGAAGTAGTATTTTGAGATGTTATCAGGCATGGATCTAAGAAAATCAGTGACACAGAGCTAGAAGCACCGGAACTTGAAGGGGAACAAGAAGTTTCAAGATCGCCGACTAGTACTGTTGGCTCTTAGAGATCGCTTTAGTTCGACTTGGACAATTGCGACTCAGCAGTTTTAAGAACACGGAAGAGTAATAGGGATACGTACAGTATAGCGCCAAATAACAAGTTTTGGACTTTTTCACCTTCCTACGGGTGTTTACATCTTACATCTGAGCATCGACGCAACCGACTGTAATACCACAGAGATGAACTTCTGTGGTATCAAAAATGAAACTAGGGGATAAATCTTGCTTTTGTTTTGGTATCCTGCATACCTGCATACATGCAGGATGGTCAAGCAATGGTAAGGAGGCTACGTGGCAAAAGACGTCATCCACAGTTTGATATGGAGAGACATGTTCATCCCAGTGGAGCTGTAATAGTATGAGGTTCCATCGAATACGAAAGGATGATACTCGTATTTCTAGTCTTGATTAGAGGTAACATGATGGCTTTTCGGTATATTTAGGAAGTAGTGGATCCAAATGTCCTTCAATATCTTGCGACGATTTAAAACCCAATTTTTCAACTAGACAACACAGAAATTCCACTTGGCTAAACGCCGACGAAGCCCGATAGCCGATACCCCTTGCTTCGCGTACTCGCTGCAGGCCATGCAGTCCGCAATCTTGTTTTTTCCAGTTACCGATTGGCTGAAATAAGTGATCCTGAGCGTTTTCGGCGGCCACCTTCGGTTCTTTTGATCTCAATAGTTCAAAGTTCCGCGCGCCAGTAATTCTTCTGTTTGTTGTATGTTCGGTGACCAGACCTATATGTGGCCAGAGTAACCTTAAACTATCATTGGTCGAAGATTGTTGAACTTAAAGCACGACCATCAGATTCTGGCAGTACTTAGTCATGAGTCAGAGTTCGGGTGGAAATGAGATGCCCTAAGAGGATATAGACCACCTTATCAGACTAATGCCCAAAAGTGTCAATAAAGGGTCTTTAAACTTAATTATGTTATTGATCATTCGATTTGTCTGAACACCTAATCTTTATTTGCTATTGTCTCCTATACATACAGTGTGTACATAAAGTATGGAACAAATTAATTATTTGCTAAAGCAAAAAAAAAAAATTCCTCGAACACGTGAATAATAATTTTAAATTGCGCAAATTTTGAAATAAAATATAAATATACAGGGTGACTTATGTGGTAGATATGACGTCATCGGCGATTTTTTTAAATAGAAATCCAGATAATTGCAGATTTAAATTCTTCAAGAAGGTTGATTTCTAAAAACATATAACACTTTTGGTTTTAGATGGCAGTTTCCTAGTTACAGGGTGGTGAAGAAATGTATACATAATGTATAGAACAAATTTCTTATTTGTTAAAGCAAAGAAACATTGATAATTTTGTATTGCGCATTTCTTTACATAAAATAAAAATATACAGGGTGCCTTCGTATAGTAGATATGATGTCATTGACGATTTTTTTAAATTGAAGCACTCATATTTTATTGCAGATTTATAACCCCCAAGAACAGCTGATTTTAAAAATAAAAAGTTCTTATGACTATAGTTGACAGTTTTGTAGGTACAGGGTCTTAATTAATTTTGGCTTTTTTTCTTAATTTTTTGTAAATGGGCAAAGGAATACTTGAAATCGCTTTTTATAATATATCTACTTCGCAAAGGATAGAAATTATTATGTACACAAATCTTTAACACCCTGTAACTACGAAACTGCTAGCCAAAGCCATAAGTATTTTGTGTTTTTAAAATCGGCTCTTCTTGGAGATTATAAATCTGCACTAAAGTATGGTGGTTTCTATTTTAACAATCACCGATAGCATCGTATCTAACTACGAACCTGCCACCTAAAACCATAGGTGTTTTATGTTTTTGAAATCAGCCCTTTTTTGAGATTATTAATCTGCCATGAAATATGGGGGTTTCTATTTAAAGAAATCATCGATGACATCATATCTACTACATGAGTCACCTTGTATATTTATATTTTATGTCAAGAAATGCGCAATTTAAAATTATTATTTATGTGTTCGAGGAAATTTTATTTTTTTTGCCTTAGCAAATAATGAATTTGTTCCATACTTTATGTACGCACTGTTAAAGCATAAAATGAATAAAACATGTTGTATCTATATGTACCGGGTGTCCAAATAAGAAAGGACGCCGGCTGTATCTCAGAAAATGTTTATCGCACAGCGTTGGGAAAAAATATTTTTAGTAAAAGTGGTCAAGAGAAATAGCTGGAAATTATTTTTAAGTTTCTGAAATGGCCGCTAGGGGGCGTAACTGCAATCTTGAATCCAAAAGTGATGTTTCTGTGAACTTTGCTATATTAACCTAACAAAAAAATACCTTATTCTTAAAGTCGAGGATAATTTGAACCTTTTTTGTTCGACAATTTTTGCTGTATCTCTGAAAATAAAGTGGTGGGGGGTACTTAAAGGTTTCCGTAAAAAACACCCTGTATCTTCGAAACGGCTAAGCCGATTTCAACAAACTTGGGCTAGTTAAAAAGAGCTATTCTCGGGCTATAAATGTTATATTATTTGAAGTTTTCTTAGTTTCACATGCGCCGCTAGAGGGCTTTTTTTCGAAATTCAGATATCATAAGGTATGATTCTTTTTTCATAAGAAAGTTGCTTAATGATGCTTAAATAAGCTCACGAAAACTATATCTTGATATTTTGTTCCTAACCTAAAATTTAGGAAAAAAGAAAATTTTATACGTCAATATCTCAAAAACTATAAAAGATACAAGAAATTTTATATGACATTAGATATGTATTTTTATGGAGCCTTTAATTTAAGTTATATAATCTTTTCGTTTAAATGCAACACTTTAGGAGTTATAATAAAAAAATCGAATTTCAGGGGTCTGCCTTAAAAAGATCCTGGAAACTCGATTTATTGATTATAATTCGTAAAGTATTGCATTTAGGCGAAAAGATTATATAACCTAAATTAAAGTTTCCGTAAAAATACATAATTTATGTCATATAAAATTTTTGTAGCTTTTATAGTTTTTGAGATATTGACGTATAAAGTTTTCTTTGGTCTAAATTTTAGCTAAGGAACAAGATATCGAGATATGGTTTTCGCGACCTTGTTTAAGCATTATTTACCTACTTTTTATTAAAAAAATATATCAATGTATTTAATTTTTTTGAGAAAATTAACCATTTCTATCAGAATTTCAAAAAAAGCTTTCTAGCGGCGACATTTGAAACTAACAAAACTTCAAATAATATAACATTTATAGCCCGAAATGCTCTTTTTAACTAGCCCAAGTTTGTTAAAATCGGCTCCTTTAATACAGGGTTTTTACGAACCTTTAATCCCCCCACCAATTTTTAGCGATACAGCAAAAAAGTCAAACAAAGGTTCAAATTATCTCGACAAAAATCAGGCATTTTTTTGTTAGGTTAATAGCAAAATTCATAGAAACATCCAACTTGCAGTTACCCCTAGCGGCCATTTCAGAACTTGAAAATAATTCCGCTTTTCTTGACCACTTTTACTAAAAATATTTTTTCCCCATCGCTGTGCGATTAACATTTTCCGAGATCCAGCCGGAGTCCTTTTTATTTGGACACCCGGTATGTATGAATAGGTATTTATCTTTTTTTGTCACTCGGTATTGTTTTATAAATATTTTGATTTATGTTCGGTTTATCAAAAATAATGACTAATATTATTACTAAGTATTTTTTAATAGAAAAATATATTTGTTTTTTAAAGCTTTTGATGCATTATTACATTTATTACATTACATATTAGATGTATCATGTCTGACATTAAAACCTAACTTAATTTATTTATTTATTATTTATTTAATATTATAATAGCCCTGGGTGGTTGTACTTTATTTGACTAAGTATAGAACCAAAACAGATAACGACTACAATCACAGTTGAAGAATCATAAAACACATAACTAGCACGTGCAAGGGGAGATAGTAAATTACATAGGGGAGATAATAATCATATGGCACGAATTTGGACGTTAGAAAATTCAACCGAACCATATCGGAAGGGTAACAGACCGGTGTTCTTTGCCTTTATTCAGTTTTCGTCGTTTGGTATCATCTTTCAGGAAGTGGGTAATCAGAAATACCGGGTCCTGTCTTTAAATGTGTTTTTATCAGTAAGAAAAGAATGTCATGCCGACTAAAGTATTTAAAGCACATTATTACATTTTCTTAAAAATATAAGGGGTAGTTTTAGTTTTAGAGTTGGACATGTGAAATGTACAGCGTGTTACAGTACGTTCTACAATAATTCGTTGATTTCTTGTTTTACCTGCTACTGTTAGTCGTAAAACTTAATATACTTTGGGTACCCTCATGTAGGTCCGAACATAAAATTTTTTTAATTATTATTTTACCTACTTTTTAGTATATTATGTAGGTTTCAAGGCAAATTGCGGGTGTTGAATACAAAGTAGAGTTTTTTCGTCTTAGTTCATCAGTCGTTTGGAGTTTGTCAAGGTATTTTCGTGTGTTACTGAGCATCCAAAATAGCTAAGCTAAACTATTAATATTAGTAGGTAATCAGGACCTGTACCCTTTCAAAAGGTGCGGTGCTTACTCAATAGATATTTACCAGGCAACCTATTTATGGTTGGGTTTTCCACTAAGGGTTGTAATTTAAATTTTATTGCGGTCAAGAAATCAAGGAATTATTGTGAAACGTACCATACTTAACATTTCTTCTCGCTTGTTTTAACCCCACCCATATTCTGCTCCAAGAGCGAGATTGCGCGTTTAGCGCAAAGTTCGGAGCCATTTTAATCACTTTTTACCAAAATATGTATTGGACAAATACAGTTAATAGTCCGTGTAGTCCAAAATATCAATGTGAATATTTAAACTGCGATTTTGAAAAAAAACTACTTGTCAAACGCTTTTAGCCTGTTTAAACAACATATTTTATTATAAACAATTATTTTCCGAAAGATCAGCTTTTCAACTTTAAAAGGATGCAAGTTATAAGTTTTCAAAAAATGGTAAGCTTTAGCGGCTTTTTCAACTTTTGCTGCGAAAACTTGACCGATATTTATAAAATAAAACCATTTTGTTTGTTTTTCGATTTTTTACGGTATCGCGATTAAATTACAATTAAATCAAAATTTTTGACTCTAAAGGAAAAATGGTTATTTATGGTTTTTCCCATTTGGAAAACAGGGAAAAGCTAACGCTTGTATGGATGTTCTTAACACCACTTTTTAAAAGATACTTGTACTTGTGTTTTCCTGTCAAATTTTAGGTACCAAAACGGCTTCTATTTTCCTCTGTTAATTGAGGTACTATTTTTACGTCAGGAGTATGTTATGAAATTTTATAGAGGTATTTTTCCGACACCCTGTAAACAAGGCCAGCTTTACCTATTTTGCAGGGTGTGCAGCGCACACGGGCGCAACTTTTTAGGTGCCGAGCGCCGGTCGCGACGCCTCCAAACAGCACAAAATTGCATATTTGCTGACGTAAGCGAGTGAGTTAACATTTTTTTTATGTGTATTTAATTTCTAAATCCAGTTAAGTGATTGCTTAGTGTTTTTATTTGTATGACTAACTAAAATGTAACTATAACCATTTCTTAACATTATTATTTTTTAGTTTTTGTTTTTGAATGATATTAGTTTTAATCATTGCAGCAAATGTCAAGTTTTAATTTATGCTTTAATTTTGTGTGGCCGTGATATATTTTAAGTAGGTAAATAATATTTTTTAGTATTAAATAATTTTTATTTCAGGTTTAAATAAGTTTTTTTTGCTAACTAACAAGCATTTTTCTAACAAATTGCATTTAAATTTAATAGAAGCATTTCTATCGGCAACTTCAAGCGCAAACCGAACCAATTTTTAAACGCCTGTGTATTATAACTTGCAACTGACCAATACCAAGATTGCCTTTTCGCTTGCAAGTCCAAGACCAAGACCGGGTTATGCAAGACCAAGACCAAGATCAAGGCCGAAGAGTGCAAGACTAAGCAAGACCAAGACCGACCTGCAAGACTCTTGCACTTCTGCGACTTTTTTATTAATTTTATAATATTCAATATACAGTGAAACCTGGTTAACTGGGACCACTGTTCCTATATGAAAGTTCAACAATTTTCAGCGTAATATACAGGGTGAAGTTTTTTAAAATTGATTTTTTGCCATAGTTTTTTTATTTTAGGTTAAAAGCTAAAAATAAGAGATTTTTTTTAAGTGGCAGTGGTTTCTTTGAAAAATTCTTATTGCGCTCCCTTGTATATGCAGAATGTTTATAAAGTATTTGTACAAACTTTCTATGGCAAATTTTTGACTAAGAAGGAGATGAAAAGTTGATATAAACTGAAAAGTTTCTTAAATATTTTTTTTGAATTCGAAACCAGTGTTTACATATCGGAATCACTTTCACGGAAATTTTACATCTAGTTGAAACTAAAAGTATTTCGGCCGAGTGATGATCGCGTTGTTAAATTTAGCGATGGACTTAGCAATTGTTAAAAGTTAACAACGGTTTAGAATGTTTAACAAAATGTCAGATTTTGACACACTAAAATTATTGAATAACACTGACTATACGTTTTATTAAACATTCTAAACCTTGTTAAAACAACTCTAAGTGCTTGCTAAATTTAACAACCGTCTTCGGCTTTATATTTTTCTGCTAACACACAGTACATAGTGTTGTATTTGCTTGAATTTTATATGCTTCTTTAAAGAAAATTTGAATAATTCTTATCACTAAAATGTGTCTATAAGCCACTAAACGTATAATAGCAGGTTGTGTTTTAATTCAATTAAAAATAAAGCGCTATAAATAAATAAACCCATACATTTAAAATATGTTTTTTTAATTAAACAATTTGGATGTACGTGTAAGGATAAAAATGGTATATTTTAAAATTTTAAAGCAAAAAATATAGTCTTCATCTTTATTTATTTTTAAGTATTAAAAAATATATATTTTATTTAAGATTGCTTAGTTTAAATTATAACTACAAAAAAAAAGCAAGACCAGCAAGACTCTTGCAGCAAGACCAAGACCGGGTGGTTCAAGACCAAGACCTTCTTTTGACTTACAAGACCAAGACCAGGTTCAAACCAAGACACCCTTTGATCTTTATCTTTCTCATTATTAGCATCATTGCGCCTTTGTGGACTAAGGCCCCGGGTACAAGGAGAGAGCAGCCTTTATACCCAAAAGGAACGAATTCACTATGAACTGACTCGGGATTTTAAATTTAATTTAATACTATAAAAATGAGCATTATTTTCAGAGCTTCTTACCAAAAGCCAATGCGTTAAAATGCAACAGTCTCGCGGGTGCACAACACACAATTCGGAGCGCGACAAGGCCTTAACATTAAAACCAATTTAGGCATAATACTACACTCTCTTCCTACACAAAACTTTTTTTGTGTTTCAACAGCAGAATCAGCAACAGATAATAAAAAAATATATTTCACGACACCGAAAACATTGCACACTGGGCTGTATTAAAAAGATATTAAATTAAAATTGCCAGGGACGCGGCATTTTCCAAGGCGCGTATATGCGTCTCGCCGCTTGTATTTTTCCGCTACATCGTAATTTTGTGAAATTAAGCCTTAGAGGGCGCCAGGGCTAGAGCCGGCACTGCATGTAAATTAGGTAGTGAAATAAATATATTTAAAGAAATATTTTTATTATCAAAACTTAATTGACTTTGTAAGTCTAGATTACAAAATCGCTGAACATGTCAGAAAAAGTCAATGAAAATTTTATTACATAAATTGCTGCACATTTTAATGAAAACCTACATAATGCTTTATCAGCGGTAATGGTTTTCTTTGTCCAATTTCCTGGTATGGTTGATTAGTAATTCTTGTGTAATATTCTGCTATCTATGTAGCTATTAAGCAAGATATTTTACCCTTTTATGTATTATTTTTACGAGTTTTGTAAAAAATTATAATCAGATAGAACAATGCAATTGTTGCAATATCTCTGAATACTGAAAATTCCAGCGTGACTTTATTTAAGATAACTACTAAATTAGTTGTAATAACATAATTTTATTTTTACACACACTGGTGTCTATCGGGGACAAAATATTTCCAGGGTATAGATTCTTCCTGAAAGAACCTTTAAAAATTAAAAATCCTATCAACGTTTTGGTGGCAGGTCTATCACAGTTTTTTAGAAAAATTATTCTAGAATGTTTTACTTAGACCTAAATAATAAATAAAATTAAAATTTATTTAGTTTTTTTATGAATATTTATTATATTCTAAAAGATTTTTTTATTTGTAAAGTAGTTTCATAAATGACATATTACTGTTGTGACAGGTTTATTTATAATTTATTATATTTGAGAATAGGGGGTTAATCGATTTTGGGGTATTTCTGAAATCATCAGACAAAGGTAACCAAGTAATATTAAATTTAATGATTATTAAGGCCCCACAATTATCTTTATTTAATAATGTAAAACAATTTCTTTTATTTAACGTTTTTGAGCAAATTTCCCTTGCTAAAAGCATTCCAGTTTATTTTTTAGAATTATTGTATCAAATGCATCTTGACATTTATTTGCAACAACATTTATGGAATTCTAATTTTTTATATATGTTTGATGCGCTTTAATATGGATGGTCTGGAAGTTTCACCTATATATTTTTTTTAAATTCACAAAGGATCTTATAATAACCTTCATTGCATTTCCTTTAATATTGTAAGGTTTTGTTTTTATTATTTAAGATCTAATAATGTTTGTGTTTTCGAAATAGTACGAATGTTAAATTTATTACCTTTTTAATGAGTTTTATTTGATAAAACAGGAATTTATCGTAAATAAATGAATAATAAAAATAATAATTAACTCACGACTCTTCTTATTTTTGAAAATAATACATGTACAATACCGGCCATTAAATCTTGAGCAATTCTTTTTCCCTTTCGTAAAATAGGCTTATGCTACCTTACCTACTAAATATAAATACCTGTTGAAAAACCTAATAAACAGGTGTCCGTTGTCAGTGTCTAAAAATATTTTTTAAAATGCCAAACTTAACTTTGGATTAAAAAGTATTAATTATTCATTATATTGAGCAGAGAGGTTGGCCAGAAAGGGATATGGCGGAAGAGCTTAACATCCCAAAGAGTATACTCTATTCATTTTCTTAAAAAAAAGGCAGGAAACACACTCCTTTGAGAGAAGAGCTAGAAGTGGTCTCCCCAAACTATTGAATCAAGAACAAGACAAAAATTTAGTTAATGTTTTGAGAAACCAACCATTTAAATCTGTAGTTACAGCAAAAACGGAAAGCAATTTCCCATGCATCGGTTGGAACGGCAGAGCGAAGGATAAGGCAAATATCCGAATTGCGCTGTCACCCGGCAGCCTTAAAACCGTTTTTACAAATGTAAATAAAGAGCAACGCATTGGATTTGCTCTACAATTTTACTTGGAACCTCCGATGTTTTGGGAAAATATAATATTTACCGATGAAAAAGTGTTTCAGTCGTGCTACAATGGGATACTTAAGGTATACAGGCCTCAAGGAACACGATTTGATGAAAAATATATCCAAAAGGACAGAAGTAGTGGGCGATTTTCGGTAAATGTTTGGGGGTGACTGAGTGCACAAGGACTTGGTGTATGTTATTTTATCGAAGGAAGGTTCAATGCAGGTATATATATATATATATATATATATATATATATATATATATATATATATATATATATATATATATATATATATATATATATATATATATATATATATATATATATATATATATATATATATATATATATATATATATATATATATATATAGATCTACTACAGAATATTATGCTTCCTTCTGTACTGGATCGACTTCTGGACAGAAATTTTATCTTTTAGCCAGATAAGTGTCCCGTTCATACGGCCTGGCAAGTCGATGAATGGATGGAAGAGCAGCGTATCTGGGTTTTACCGTGGCAGGCACGTAGTCCGGATTTAAATGTTATGGAAAATGTTTGGGTTTATTAGTAAAAACAAATTAATAGGGAAAATAAGTTTAGGCCGCAAAATGTAAACAAACTTAAAGATAAAATTTTAAAGGCGTGCAATGAGTTACGCGGACATCTGGACTACGCCCGGGCTTTGGTCCATTCGATGCCTGTAGGGCTAAACTCTCTTAGAAAAAAACAGGGCCGCAAAAAAAAATAAATTTGTTTGGAAGGATATTTAAGTTTGTTTGAGTTTATTAAATGGTTTATTAATTTATTAATTTGTTAGTTTTTATAAAATATAAATATTTTCTTTTACCTTTTGCTATATTTATAGCAATTAAAAGTAAAACAAGGTAAAAAAGAGCGATTTACAAAAATTGACAGAAAAGTAAAAATTTGACAAATTTTTTGCCCAAGATTTAATGGCCGTCACTGTACCTATCGATTATTATGACATAGATGACATCATATGTCATGTCATAGAAATAGGTGTAAAACATCATCATTTATTTAGAAAAAGTTGAAAATGTATAATATATTTTTTTAAAGTTTTCAAAAATTCTGTATTTGTTACGTATTTAAAGTGTATTATATAACAATAAACTAAAAAACTTTAATCTTTATTTTTATAGTAAAAGAACTATTTCGTGACAAAAGATGTCCGAATTTTAACTACGTGACGCCTGGCCTTACACGTTTATTTTTAATTCACCGTTGTGTTACTTTTTGCAAGATAAACCATAATAAATTGCTCGTAATTGTTGTTAATTTTCAAGTACATAATTTATTTTTATAGCCCAACTCTGCTTTAGGTGTGCCCTCTTCAAAATTATGCATTAGTACACTTGAATATTATGAATCATACTTATGCATTTCAAAAGGTACTTGTAAGATGCTTTTTTAGATTAGTTCAAATTTCAATAGGCTTATTAATAGGCTGGCTGGTTGTGGGTAACTATTTTAAATAACAGAAAAGAAATTAAGAACAGTTATAGAGGATTATAATATAAATAGGTAAATGGTGTAAAACATTTACATTTTTATTATTTTTTTGTCACTTCTAAAAATTAAAAAAAAAACATTGCGCCAAAAATTTAAAGGAAATAAGAAATAGCTAGTTAGTTGTGGTTAGTTGAGGTATGGCAACATTGAGCGTTGTCATTTGACATTTCCACTAAAAAATTTACATTTTTGACCATAACGTTCTTTAAACCGTTTTGTTATTTTAAGCGTAATTTGTGTGGTTTACAGGCATCTAGAAAACATTTTAAGTTGACGTATGTTGCTTTTGTTTTATAACTTTAAGTTATTGTTTTTTTTATATCTATTTTTGTTAATTTATAAAAAACATTTTTTAATATCTTTTTTTTTATTCAATAATTTTATTTGGCACGGTATAAAATAAAATAATTAATTAGTTTTTTAATTAGGTACGTTTCCTACATGGTACATTTTATTTTTTTAATTCCGAAAAAAAACATAAATTTGTACTTGTCAAAAATATTAAAAAAAAAAATATACAGGGTGTCCTGATAAGGTCGTCCTCCGGCGATATCTCGAAAAAAATATTTATGGTAAAACCAGCCCCGAGAAAATGCTGGAAATTATTTTCAAGTTTCTAATTCCACTGCTAGAAGGCGCAAAACTAAGAATAAAATTGAAAACATGGATTATTTAAAAATATGCCTATTAACTTATGTCGTTGATAGTTTTCTCAAAAAATATGTAAAATTAGGAAACTTTTTTCTTTTAAACGTTTTTTCCTAACCTGTCTAATATAGGGAAGGGGGAGAAGCGAATGTATATTTAAAAAAAATTAAATAACTTTTTTTCGACTTAACCGATTTTGATAAACTAGGACTCGTTTGAAAGAGCTTTTACCAGGGCTTAGGATAAAATATTGATATAATTAATTTATATTTTTGTTTTATCCCTGGAGACTGATTTGTGTCAAAGTTATAAATTTTATCAATTTTTTTGAAAAATTTAAATACAATGGTATTATTGTAAGCCCATTAAAAAAAGCCTAAAAAGGTAAAGAAACTGGTGAAAACTCAATATCTCAATTAAATCTCGACTTATTGCCGAAAAACTGCATTACTCGTATCTTTTCCTACTTTTAGCTGTCATATAAACAACGCAGCGTTTTTATCGAGAGTGCCTGGACGTCAAATATCACAAAAAACAGGCACGTCAAACCTGATAATTTTAAATTTGGTTCTTGTTTATCGCAGTTCATCGTTGTTATTATTAGTAGTAGTGTTGGTAATCGTTATTAAGTTATTTTAAATTAAGTCTTATTCTACCACCGAGGCATACGATATTCTCGACGTTTATTTTGAAAATTTTCAAAATGCCTCTATTGCTGTAAGACAATATGCCATAAGATATTCCGAAAAAAGGCATTTTAATTAAAATGTGTTTAGACGTTTGGCAACCCGTTTAAGAGAAACTGGAAAGGTAAATTCTATTCCAGCTCAATAAAAATACAATTAGCCGAAGCCCGTAGATAATAATAAACCAGCTATTATTATCCACGAGCCGTGAAATTATGAATGTTGTTATTAAATTAAAATTAAACAGCTAATAAGAATATTATTGATATTATTTAATATTTGTAGAAAAAATGGTTTTTGATAAAAACGCCGCGTTGTTTATCTGACAACTGAAAATAGGAAAGAGTACTCGGCAATAAGTCGAGAATAAATTAACATATCGAAATGCGGTTTTTACCAGTTCCTTGAATTTTGTATGCTCTAATGGGCATATAATAATAATACCATTGTATTTATATTTTCCAAAAAGACAAAATTTATAACTTTGACACAAATCAGTCTCTAGGGATAAAATAAAAAAAATAATTAACTACACCAATATTTTATCTTAAGCCCTGGTAAAAGCTCTTTACCACACCAGATCATACAAAACCCAGCTTACCTGGGTTTTGTATGGTCGATCTCCTGGTCAGTCTCGGAATTTGGTTTGGTATACCGATAGATCCATGACTGACAATGGAGCCGGCGCAGGAATATATGGTATGACCCCCAGGTTTAATGCTTATGCTTCCCTGGGGAAATATGCTACTATTTTCCAGGCGGAAATATATGCCATTGAACTTTGTCTGCGAGAAAACTTGAGGAGGGGATATAAGGGCAGGGACATTACTGTCTTCTCTGATAGTCAAGCGGCCATAAAAGCTTTGGCATCCCAACAAGTCAACTCAAGGTTGGTTTGGAACTGTCTGCAATGCCTCCTAAACCTGGCTAACCACAACAGAGTTACACTTTCCTGGGTGCCAGGACACAGGGGAATACAGGGCAATGAAAATGCAGACTCCCTGGCCAGGCGAGGCTCCGCAGCAATGTTTGTGGGTCCTGAACCTGTTTTTGGAATACCAAAAGCCTCGGTTCATGGCTACATGACTCGGTGGATTCAAACACAACATCAGTCATACTGGAACCACATTCCAAGGCATCACAGTAAATTAATGTTGGACTCACCATCGAAAGCATTGACAAGTGAATTACTAAAACTAAATAGGAATCAGATTAGAATAGTGACAGGATTAATAACCGGACACTGCACTCTAAGAAAACATATGCACACTATGGGCATCTATAGAGAAGAACCCATTTGCAGACTATGTGACGAAGAGAAAGAGACAGCCTCTCACATCATATATGAGTGCCCTGCACTTACATACTGGAGAACAAATCAAAACCTCATGGTGGACACTAACCAACAGGAGGCTGGAGACCAGAAAAAAAACAGTAAAAGGACTACTACACCTGTCTAAGGTGTCAAACCTTTTTAACTGAAACAAATACACAAGAGATACAACAAGCCCTGCAGTGTCGAGGCGGACAAAACCTCAACTTGTGTATTTATTTTATCAATCAATCAAAAGCTCTTTCAAACAACACCTAGTTTATTAAAATCGGTTAGGCCAATAAAAAAATAATTTAATTTTTTTCAACTGTACTTTTGCTCCTCCCCTTCCCTATATTTGACAGGTTAGGGAAAAACGCTTAGAAGAAAAAAGTTTTATAATTTTACATAGTTTGTAAGAAAACTATCAACGACATATGTAAGTAAATATAACGTATTTTTAAATAGTCCGTGTTTTCAATTTTGTTCTTAGTTTTACGCCCTCTAGCGGTGGAACTAGAAACTTGAAAATCATTTCTAGGATTTTCTCGAGGCTGGTTTGGCTATAAATATTTTTTTCCGAAAGCTATGCGATGAGGGGTTTTCGAGATATAGCCGGAGAATGACCTTATCAGGTCACCCTGTATAGACACAATACCTACTAAACATTAGCAACAATAGCAAATTATAAAATAGAAAACACACAAAATTTATAACTATAATTCAAGTCCAAAATTTCTGTCAATGACGCATCGCTCGCCTTTAGAGTGCCCCGGGTTGTGCCGCGTCAGGGGAATCAATTCCAGTGGCGTGTGCATTTCAGAAAATAAATGATAATATTTCGTCAAAACATTTTTTTACAAGCAAAAATTATTTTCTTACATGTTCATCAACCCTTTAAATTAGTAACAATCCTATATTATTTTGGTTATTATTCGGATTAATAAAAAATTTAAATTTTTCTTTAATTTAATTTTGCACACCTCCTATTTTGAGATCATAAAACACAAATTTGAGTTTTTTTGGCGATTTCTCATAGTTTTTCAAAAAAAAAAAATATATTTTTTACTTTCATTTTACCTTCTTCGATTTTATTTTGCTACATGAAAAAAATAATAAAATTTCGGTCTTAACATAAATTAAAAAAGACGTAAAAACAGGACAATAGACAATCCAAGTTACACCGACTTGCCAATTTACCAACGATCTTGCAAATTAAATATTAAATACGATATTTGCACGCATTGCTTCATCAAAAAAATTCACTATATAAGGAACACGAAAGCCCTGAAATCATCAGCTTGTAGAATCCAATAACTATTTCGGGTCTTTCGAATTCCATATTTAGTGGATATTTTTGATCAAACATTGCGGGCCGAGAGAAGCAAGGTCCGCATACCTTATAACAATGTCATAAAGAAAACTATTACAACTTGGCCACAGGTCAACATTTTTAGAATTTTGAGTTCAATTCGGACTTAAACGTTTTACCTACTTTTTATTAAAAATCAAGGTTTTTTTCCGTACTTTTTGAGTGATTTTTTTTTTTAATATTAAAATAGTTTTTTTAAATATGTTTTCGTGCAAATGACAGAATTTAAAGGGATATGTCGTTTTAATTTAATTAAAAAACTTAATTATTATTCTTTTGAAAAACTATAAGATGCGACCAAAAAAACAACTGCTCATTCATGTTTAACAAACGGAAAGTGGGGAGTGTGCAAAAAATAGCATAAAAATCGCATTTTCCAGTTATCTGAATAATTACTAATATTGTTTATTTGCCTTTTAAAACTGTGAATACCGTACGCGAAAAAAGTTTTGTTAAAGTTACACATATCTTTGCAGCATCCAAAGTGGTGTTCAGGATTTCGTTCCCGAATTCCATGGTAAACATTTTTAACCATTATTCGTTGTTTTAACGTTAACTGAGTTTTTTTTGTAGGCGGATTACTTAGTTGAAGGTTGGTTAATATTCATAGTTTACTGAATTAGAAGCACTTAACAACACTAAATCTTTATATATAATTATTATATACACTAAATAAGATAAACTTCAATAAAATTGGCACAAAACAATATCTATATACTACGAAAACTAGAAATTTGCAATATTTAGAAAATACCCAGTATAGTAATTCAAATTTAAACTCACGAAATCTGTCCATAATCAATAATAACTAAATAAAATCATCGAACAGCACGAAAACCCTGTCGATACGCTTATTTTTAAATTTGTTCAAGTTGTAAACTAAGGTATGTGTGTTTCCACATTTATTGTCTTTTCGATAACAATGATGTCAATACATATTGGCGTGCTATTTTAAATGCGATCGCTGGCTGGTAACTTATTCTCGCGAATTATGACAACGTGGCGATGAAACTTTTGGCCGGTTCACTGTTATTTGAGCGGAAAAGTATATCATAGGCTTAAAAATCATTTACTAGTGTTAGATTTTTATTCAGCCGCTTCGTCGGTTGGGTGGCCAGTATTAAATAAGTCACTGACATAAACTTTGGACTTTAGGTATAGGTATTATTTTTGAACACTAAATGATTAAAACTGTTATGCTAAAATCTATTTTTCAAAAAAGTTAAGGCTCTAAAAAATTTTTCATGTATCCTCCTTTAGCTCTGTGACAAGTTGGCAAACCTAATATAAATGAATATGTAAATACCTTTAAAAATAATTTATTTTAAAATATAGGATCAACGTTAAAGCAGTTACTTTACAAAAACTTAAGCAAATGGAAGATATTTTCTCTCTTGCAAAAGAGGTGTCATTTTTCTTTTATCAAGTAAAAACCTTATTAAGATTTCTTTATGGCGTATCTAAACATACGAGAGTCCTGAGTCAGCAGATTACCGATAAACTTGCCTGTTATAATTGTTGCTAACAAGAACTGGTAGCTAAAATTGCATAGAAACTGTGGTTAACATTTTCCCAGGTCATAAAATATTATTAATAAACATGGTATGTAAAACGCTTACTAATCAAAAAAGTGTATTAAGTCTGAGATTTATTTGTGAATAAAATTTTCTTTAGGCTATAGTATAGACTATCATGAGTAAGAAACGAATTAGTAAGAGCAATTTTATGATTTATTATGGTTTTGCGGGTGCCTAAATACAGAAAAAATGCAAAGTGCTTGAGTCTTGAGTTTTGGAAACAAAGTAAATTTGTCTTGATTTTAAATATTCTAAAATACCTTAAAATCTGTGTTTTTTTAGCTGAAATATGTAGAAAGCTTTTTTGTAAAAAATGATATTTTCTATTGAAATGCTATCGTCTAAAGTTGATTTTTTTTATTTCAAAATAAATGCAAAAAGTTAATTACAAAACAAAAAAATCAAGCAAGTTTTTTTACATTTTTGTACACAGCGCTTTTCTAAGGCAAGATAAGTATAGGTAATACTTCACAAAAAGTAACCTGACGCCTTAAAACTCTAAAATGAGCGTTGCTAAAGGTATTGTCATTAAAATTTGACTGAAATATGATTTTCTTAATTCACAACTTTTTATTAATTTTTGCTGGTTTTTCTTTCATATCAGATTATTTTCAAAAAACATGGTCATTTGTAAATAAAGTTTCCTGTACCCAAAGTTTACTATATAATAATACATCTGGGCAGTAGTTCGAATGATTCATTCTTGTTTCGTACACTTGCGTTTCGTACACCTCAGAAATATACCTGAAATATTCTCGTTTCGTACACTGAATTTTTAACCAATTTTATGCTTTTCGTTTCGTACACCGACCATTGTGACGACCCAAATAACCAACCAAATAAATTAGTCTATATAGTCAAGTACGTCACACTAAATATTTTTTTAGGGTATTAAATATTAGTTGAAAAATTTTTAAAAATTATTATTTATTAAGAACACTTCAAAGAATTAATTCCCGTTGAAATTTTAACTTTAAGTTAGTTTTTAAACAAGTTAGACCATTCTCAATTAACCAAATTGTTTCGAACTTTCGTCCTCATTGTACATTAAAAAAACATGCTTAAATAATTGTCGTTTAAAATTTTCTCTTCGTGTACACGTATTTTCCGGACAAGTATTAATATTTTTAAAAAAGTCCAGGAATAACTTTATGTTACTGTCAGTAACTGTTTGCTGTATTTTTCGAATCTCAGTAAACGATGCTATTTCGATTCTATTATGGCAAACTTGCTGTTAAAATATAAATATTGATTACAAAAAATTTTTTGAATACTACCGAAATTTTTGATAATAACTGTGAATTCTATTTTTAAACTGAGTTCCACACAATTTTCGAAAAAAAAAACTACAGAAGATGCCTGTTTAACATTTTTTTTTTTTAAATAAGATAAAACCAAGGAAGTTTAAAGGTGTATGGAAGCCCAATACTGTAGAACAAAATTGTCCAGGCGTGCAGGGCAGCGGGAATCGGGGGATTGACCCCCGGAGTTTGCGCAATAAATAGTAGGTCAGAGCCGGACTTCCATAATTCTTTGTTACTATCTATAAAGTTGACATCATCAAATGTCAAATTCAAGCATTCACTGTTTTATTTAATTTTTTGCACAAAATTGTTTGTTATTAAACTATACTACCATAGAATATTTAAAATTATTGTGTAATATTGGATTTTATATCATCTGATATAATATGGAAAGAATAGATTGCGCCACTTTACAGCCTTCTATTTAAATGGTCGATATTTTTGGGAGTTTTATATTTTTACCAAAAATCTTTGTAAATAAATAAAAACACGATTTTTTAAAAATAAATTTCAAACATTGTATGCTAGTTTCATGTACTTATCACCAATTTTGTGATGAAAGAAGGGCAAGATAGTGTAAATAAGTTTAATCTAATCCTAAGATTGTGGTTACATTAAAAAGTGAAAATTTTTATAACTGCTTTTTAGGCATATACTTTTCACTAATAACAAACATTCATGAGACAGAATAACAGTGGTTAAAATTTTTTTTTTATAGTTTATATTGATTTCTGGGAGTATCAAATTAAAAGAAAAATTATTTGGCTTTTCTCCAGAATAAAGATGTTTATATATTATTTTAAAAAATTATACTTTTTTTTAGAGATTATTATGGAGAGCTAGTCTGCTCGCAAAATAGTAACAAAAACATGAAAAGACATAAAAGGTTTAATTCTTTATAAAATTGAATTGTTTTAGTACTATAATAAAATAATTATTTTTATGAAATTTTCATATAATTTCATAAAAAATAATTATTTTATTATAGTACTTAAAACAATTCAATTTATAAAGAATTAAACCTTTTTATGTCTTTTCATGTTTTTGTTATATTACGAGAGCAGACTACTCTCCATAATAATCTCTAAAAAAAGTATAATTTTTTAAAATAATATATAAACATCTTTATTCTGGAGAAAAGCCAAATAATTTTTCTTTTAAGTGGTTAAAAATGTTTAGTAACCTTTGGTACCTAGGTATCCATTGTAACAGTAACCGTTAAATATTATATGTCTACAGTATGTCGAGCTTAAAAAGTTGATAATGTAAGTTTAAGAAACCAAAAATATAATTTCTTTTTAAACAAATACAGAAAAAGCAAAAAGGAACTTTAGCATAAAATTGTACTTTCTTTCATTCAATTAGAGGGACCTGTATATATTAAAATTTGCCTGGTCTGCCCAGTAATTAATAATTTTGATCCTTTAAAAGAATGCACTAAATTATTAAATGAAATAAAAGTGCCTAAATGTTAACCTTATTTCTTTTTAATAATCCACAGAAATACACAAACATTGTGGAAATCATCTAAAAGATAGTTAAGATTGCCTTACTTTTCCCACTGCTATTTCCTACGAAATTTTCATTTTCTATAATTCATAATTGATATATTATTATTTATTCGGTTACCTAACGTTCGTCTCATAAGAAGCACCTAATTTAAATATAAGAAATCTTACCTAAAGTAAAAAATGCGGGTATGTTACCCTTAGATTTTGCAAGATAAAACCATACAACCTCTAGTCATTTTGTTACAATATTATAAGTAACAAACAATATACACAAAATTATAGTCACAATTTAATAAACACTAATCATTAAAATAAGAAGGTTTTTATCAATCCAAAAAAACTTCTGCAACCACAAAATATAATCACTCAAAGTAAAACAATCGAAACTAATACGGCTCTCATAAAAGTATAATGTGTTGCCTAACTACACATTGATTTATCAGTGTGTAAGTAGGCAACACATTAAATTATTTCGTGGAATTTCGTTATTGCGCAAAATCGGCGGGGCCAACTCTGACAGTTATTTTCATACTGGGTTGGACATTTTTTGATCGAATGGGTCATAGCATTGGGCTTCCATACACCTTTAAACTTCCTTGGATAAAACCCACAAATATTACCCTGTTTAGTCCTCCTTGGTTAAGTCTGTACAGGGTGGGCATTTTATCAGCGTCCTATACATTTTCTCAGAAACTGCAGACTTTTGAGAAAAAAAGTTTGGACAAAAGTTTCTTGGAATAATATATGCTTTTAATTAGTTTCACTTTCACATATACAGGGTGTTCATTGTGTTGGCCACCGGTGTTCACTCCCTTATTTTATACGGGGCACCCTATATATTTTTATATATTTAGATAGCGCCTCCAAAGACGAGTTTAACGATATATAACAGTATGGGTCTGTGTCGCGACGTTTCGTATTTATTGAAGTTTTTCTTTAATTTTTGACCTATATTTAAATGAATACAAATGCGGTAAATATTTCTTTTTTTTTTAATTTGTTCACGTAAAGAGAATTACAAAAGCCTATTTTATCTATATTAGCTGGCAAGTTTTTTTTAATTTTAAAAATGTTACAGTGTTGCCATGTTTTGTCTATCGTAAAATTTCTTGAGTTTTTAAATGCAACCCCCCGTATATAATACCAAATTTATATAAAGAATTAAAAAACCTTTTCAACGTTTTATAAAAACATATGGATGATTGTTTTCAGGAAAAATCATATTTTTCTTTTTCCAACGACACTACACCCTGTATACTTTAAATTATAAATTAATATAGGATATTTGGTAAACTCATCTTAAGCCAAATTTATTGTATTGATTTATAATATTAAGTATACAGGATGTAGTGTGGTTGGAAAAAGAAAAATATGATTTTTCCTGAAGACAATCATCCATAAGTTCGAAACGGTGACTCGCAGACCCATGTTGTTATACATCGTTAAAAAGTCTTTTAATTCTTTATATAGATGTGGTATTATATACAGGGGGTTGCATTTAAAAAATTCAAGAAATTTTACGATAGACAAAACATGGCAACACTGTAACATTTTTAAAATTTAATTTTTTTTTGCCAGCTAATATAGATAAAATAGGCTTTTGTAATTCTCTTTACGTGAACAAATTTTTTAAAGAGGAATTTTTACCGTATTTGTATTAATTTAAAAATAGGTCAAAAATTAAAGAAAAACTTTAATGAATCCGGAATGTCGCGACATAGACCCATATTGCTATATATCGTTGAACTTGTCTTTGGATTTAAAATAAGGAAGTGAACACCGGTCGCCAACACAATGAACACCCTTTATATGTGAAAGTGGAATTTATTAAAAGCATAAATTAATCCAAATTGTTTGAACTTTTTTCTCAAAAGTCTGCAGTTTCTGAGAAAATGTATAGGACCCTAATAAAATGCCCACCATGTACACAGTAAGTATTACCGTGGCTGTAACTATAGAGATATAGAAGATGTGCTTAATTTATATAGCCCAGTAAATATACACATTAGGGTTGGAATTAACCCGTCCGGCGATTAAATTCTGCAATTAGATTGTTAAAACATTAATCTATCATATCTAAAAAAAATCTCTAAGAGATGTGACCTGGGGTTTTCAAAAATAACAAATGTTTATGGTTTTTTATTGTTTAAATGAAAACATTTTTAATTCTAAAAATATGAAAAAAAGTTTTAAATTAAAGTTGTAGATTGTGATCTTAGATACAAATTTGTTTAAAATGTTTTTCAATATCCATCACCGACTCTGATTAATGATATCAGATAGAAATTTGTTACAGAAAAATATGAAACTAGAGATTATTTATAAAAGAAAGCCTAATTTTTCAGATAACAACAGTACTATAAAGATTTGAATTTTTTTTTCCAAAATTCACTTTGAAAAAATGCTTTTTATTTTTAAAAGAGTTCCGTTAAAATATCTAAATCCAAAATTTCAATTTCCGACGGGTAAATTTAAGATTTTGAGAAAATTTTGTCTATATTGACTGGGCTAATACTGGTCTAACTTGACAAATAGGTCTTGAAATAAACATGTACAACTTGATATGCAAAGTGTCAAATATACGGTGTAGACATGAATGGTCTTGAATTTTTTTAAAACACCGCTATTTTAGGTTAGTCGAATTTGAATTATGTTTACGAAAAGCAAAAATGAAATCTAATCAATACGAGTACTACTATCGTTACTTAAAAAAATACATACGTTACAAAACAAAATTAAAAAGTTGCCATTAAAGGTTTTTTAATCACCTAAATGACGTAATCATTAATTTACATTATGTTTTGATTAATGTGGGACACCCTGTATAAATTTATAGTATAGTTAAATAAAAGTGCTTCGTGAACATCAAAATAGGTAACTTTGTTCATTGGAAATGCATCAGGGACATGTTTAACAGCTGCGAATCACTTTCATTCTATGGGAAAAATACGGGTCCATATGCGTAAAAATAAGGGTGGTATCCAGGGGCGTATCAATGGAAGAAGAAATATTATAGCATTTCATTTCAATACTAAGGCAATTTTTGACTTGAAAATACCACACGTTATTGTTGAGGAATTGAGACAAACATATGTTATGTTTGGGAGCGTTCAAATATTACGTAACGCATACCGGGGGAGGAGGGAATCTTGTAAAACGTTACGATGCGTTACAGGGGCGAGAGGGGGGGTTTGAACTACGCGTTACGTAACATTCTGATTTAAGTAAAAATGGTCACTTGGTGTTGTTGAGGAATTGAGGCTTGTTAAAGTTTAAGAGACAAACATGTTATGGTAAATATGTTCCATATTATTGTGGCTGATTCATCAATTGAAAAGTTCTCGTTGGGTACTCACCAAAAGAAACTTTACACAATGGGACCCCTTCGGTCCAGGTCCCGGGGTATAGAGACTGAGCCTATTGACCCCTCTGAAGTAGAAGATCGTCTAAAACAGAAAAAAAACAAAAATTTAAATACTTATCTTTCGGTGGCAATTCTGTCACCGTTTTAAGATAAAAATAAAATATAAAAACTTTTACTGAAAATTTAATTAAAATTAAAATTGTTAGATTTTTGATAAAAATTATAGAAATTCTGAGATCGCTTTTTTTGATGTAATGTCATACATGCCATAAATTTGCTTTAACTGGTATATTTATTGTTTTAAAAAATTAATAAAAAAGGTGTTGTGTTGATTAATTTTAAGTGTTTCTAAAATTATTTAAGCATCAAGCATAGGTAACAATGTATTATTTAAATTAATGATGCCACACAGTTATCTTTATTGAATTATGTTAATGCACTTTTTTATTTTACTTTCTTTTGAACAAGTTCCTTTGCTAAAATACTAGAAGCATTACAGTTTATTATGTGGGTGTTAACAAATGCGCGTTAAGGGATTTTTGATTTGTGAAATTTTGTCTTTTTAATGTATGTTCAATGTTCCTCTATGCGTTTGGCTAATGGTCTGGAAGTTTCACCTATATAAAATTTATTACATTCACAAAGGATCTTATATATAACATTCTTTGTATTTTTGTTGATGTTGTACTGTTTTGTTTTTATTTATTGAGATCTAATAGTGTTTTCTGGCTTATCAAACATAATTGAACAAATAGGTAATACATTTAACATTTGCATCATCTTTAAAACACCAAACACTATTAGATTTCAATTAACAAAAAAAACCGTACATTATCAACGAAAATACAAAGAATGTTGTTTATAAGATCCCTTGTAAATACAATAAATTTTACAGAGGTAAAACTTCCAGACCATTAGCCAAACCCATAAAAGAACATCAAACATACTTTAAAAACGCAGAACTTCACAAATTAAAAATCTTTTAACAAGCATTTGATAACAAACCACAGAATGAACTGGAACGCTTCTACTATTTTAGCAAAGAAATCTTGCTCAAAATTATGTAAAATAAATAAAAGTGCATATACATAATTAAATAAAGATAATTGTGTAGCATCAATATCAGTTAGCTTGATGCTAAAGTAATATTAGGAAAACTTTAAATTAAATAACACCTTTATTTTTAAAGAACAATTAATAAAGCAGTAAAAACACAATAATGTAATGTATAACAATAACATAAAAAAAGCGATCTCACAATCTCTATGATTTTAATTAAAGTTCTAACAATTTTAATTTTAATTATTATTTAATTTTTAGTTAAATTTTCATATTTTATTTGTATCTTATAAACGGTGACAGACTTGCCACCGAAATGTAGACAATTATTCGCATATATGTTTTTTTTTTGGGTTTTTATTTTCCAACCTTAACCATCGATAAAATTATTTTTACCTCTAAAAGAAAAGTAAATCTATTCGCAACAATTTGCTGCAAATTCCACCCTAAATTTTCCTCTTCTGACAGTTGTCCCCGTTCCTTATAAAATGTCCGATATTATTTTTAAGGTCAAACAGATCAGGCGTATCCTTTCTTCTCTTAATACCAAGAAATCGTCTAGAATGGATGACAGACCAGCAATCATCCTAAACAAATGTGCTTATCTCACTTTTCCAGCTTTCATTAAGTTAATAAGGGGCTAATCAAGGGTTCAGTTTCGACACAAACTTCTACACATTAACGATCTTTTCTTTTCTACAATCAATTCCATTGTCCGCAGCATTACACTGCGCCAAGAATCTTGTCTAGTTTAATGCTTGTAAAACACACTTCTGCTCCGAGGAATTAGTCAGTTTAATTTTTCTCTGACAGCTCGCAACAAAGCAACACGCCATTTTTATGCATCCCTTTACAGTCCAACATAAGAGACCCAGAACTTTTTACTTTGTTTGTTCCTTCATTTCTAGATTGTCTGAAGTGTAAAACCACTCAGAAAGGTTTTTTTTTACTCCAAATCTCCAAATATTTATGTCTCGTCTCAATAATAAACTTTACCTTACCACACAAGTATTATTCTATCTTATAGTTTTATTTCAAAAGTCTCCTGTTTGCTTTTAGGTTTGATTTAAATTGTTCGAGTCAATCTTCGTTTATTTCAGTAGCTAAAACTTCAACTTTATTCAATGCATTACTAGTGTTTCCATACGTCCGGATTTGCCCGGACATGTCCGGGTTTTCAAGATGTCCGGGGCGTCCGGCCGCATTTTTGATATGGGTAGCCCAACCTTGTTAATCCATTTGCAGAATATAGAAAAATGGATAAAATCTCTGGAACAATTTAAGTTCTTTAAGTGGATAAACTTAAAATACTTAGATGCAATTGACTAGAAAAAGACATTCAACTATGCCTTTGTTAACTTTTTAAAAAGGGGATTAGCATAGATGAGGCAACATTTTTTTGATTAGTTTTCCATGCTTAAAAAATTATTTTTAAATGTTTCACTGTAGAACAACATAATTTTTTATCCCACAAAAAGTGGTCAATTTATTTTCAGCATTGCTTACCCATTGAAGTTTTTTCAGAACTGTTAAAATTATGCGAATTTTTTTTGCTGTTTCTGCCCACAACGCAAAAGTTGAGCAAATATTTTCGTTAATTGCAGCTCAGTGGACAAAAGATCGAAATAGGCTAACACTAGCATCTATAGAAGGCATAATAATGACCATATTTAATTTCGATACGACCTGTTCTGAGTTTTATGACTTTATATTATTACCAGAAAATAGTTCCGTCTTAAATGAAGTTTGGAAATCAAATAAATATAAAGTAAAAAAATATATATTTTTCTCAAATAATAATTTTTTTACCGTACACGCTATTTTTGTTTTTATCTGAGAATTTTATGTTTTATGTTGCCATACCTCATAATTTTATGTTTTATATTACCATGTAAGGCTAATGTGTCTTTAATTTGGGTTTATAATGATTTTTTGTACATAATAGAATAATTATTTATATATTTTTTTAAATTTTAATTTAGCTTTAATTGTTATAAATAAATTTCGAACATATATTTTTTGAACTCTCCGGATTTGTCCGGATTTTTGGACTTATGTGTCCCGGATTTGAAAAAGACCATATGGAAACCCTATGCATAACTATCAACGTAGGGATACGGAATATTGGAAGTGCGCCACTGTTGGACCGTTAAGGTTGGTGAAATACTTGATTGTTGACTCGTGTGTCATGGCGAGACCCGCACGTGCACACCTGGCCGTAACACCCGCTCGTTGGTCGCTAAATCCACCGAAATGTCCGATACACATTTAAGATATTTAGATCGATGTTGGATATTTTCTTTTGTGTGGTTAGGTTTAAGTCCTTTTTGTATAAAGGCATTTTAAATTAAAACTCCCACCCAGCTAACACAATATGCGTTTTGGAAGCTGTAGAATCTGCTACATCCCCATACATCTCCTATGTATAAAAAGTTATTATTAACGTTGTACAAGACGTTATAAAACATATTAAACAAACTTTTAAAAGCATCTTAAGTTTTTAATCATCCAATAAACAGCCTCGACGGAATTTTGTTTTTTTTATGTTTTAGCATTTCAAGCATTTTTCTATTGTCTAGTTTAAATTGCAAATATCTCAAATAAATTAAAATAATTCTCTTGTTACTAAAAATAAAGACGAAACATTTTTTATTAAAACATCAAAAAATTAGATGCTTTCAAATAATAACCAACTAATATACAGGGTGATTCATGAGGAAATGTCAATACTTCAGGAACGTCGTCGGAGTCCAAAAATAAACATAAAAGCCTATATGGGTCCGCAAGGCCTTCGTTTCCGAAATACAGGGTGTTAAAGTTTTTAGTTAATTTTTCTATTTTTTAAATAAAATCTATAATAATGTAAATATTTCAGTAAAAATTGGTATCCGGGGGTTTTTTGGTATGACGGATTCGAGTCTAATCTTAGTACGGCTCTTACTTGTAGGGGGTGCCACCTACACGTCTTTTTACTATTTTGAACAATCCCAACTTTTTGGTACTTTGGTATTACATTTTTAAGTATATTAAATTATTGTTTTGTCATTTTTACGTCAATTAGTTCATATAGGCAACCGTTTTCGAGATATATGGATTTAAAAAAATTACGACGCATCTGATTTTATTATGGCAAAATTAAAAAAAATAATAAAACAAAATGTATAATTAAACAATATGTATTTTAATTCTCAATGAAATTATTGTTCTTTAATTATGTTCAGCAAAACATATAAGCTAGATTCTATAAATTTCCAAAATTTTTTTTTTTAAACTTAAACACCTGTATTTTGGAAACGAAGGACTTGCGGATTCATACTTGTATATACTTTTATGTTTATTTTTGGACCCTGAATACGTACCTGAAGTATTGCCATTTCCTCATAAATTACCCTGTATAGGTTTAAAAAATGTCAATTTTATGTCGTATCCTTTTTGTTTTAATTAAATATTTCAGAGAAATTTCTTTTTGGAGAAAAAAGGGGTTCACGCTACGAATTCACAGTGTTTGAGAAATGGGGTAAAAGTATGAAGGCGGAATATATGAATTCTAAGATGACAATTCTTGGTATAGAATAACAATCTGCTCTTTGATCTTTTTATTCTATGCTTTGAAATATAATTCAACTCTGGAAGAAAGATACTACTCTTAAGTATCCAAAGTTATGGTCACACAAGGACAATGTATATGATCGACAAACAGCTCTTAAATATCTTCAAGATATATAACCTGAGGGAAAAGGGGAAAAAAACGTATGCATTAGAAAGAGAAGGCAACAATCATCGCAGTTGCTACCTTTCTTACAGCGTACCTGATTTGCCGATTTAAATAGTCGGTGAATCAAGTACTCTGAGGGAGAGAGATAACACCGGCGATGACTAATGCTTTCTCTTTCTAATGCGACCACGTTTTCAGCGCATTGCTTTATCCCTCCAGGTTAGTACATATATGCTCGAAGTTGGATATGAGATCAGATCACATGACAGAGGTTTATAACTTTGATAAACCATGTAAAGTAAGCTGCGATTCTGACATACGCACAAAGGGAACAACTTTATCACTTTCCAGAGGCCTGGCTTGGTATACTGATAGTTCAAAAATAGATAATGGAGTGGGTGCTGGTGTTTTTGGGGTAAGGCTTAGAGCAACTTACATCTTTTCATTGGATAAGCAAGCTACAGCATATCAGAAGGAAATCTATGGTATCCCAGCATGTGAAAGGGGGATATTACAACCAAAACATAGGCACTTTGTCAGACAGTTAGGCTGCCCTGAATTCTCATCGTTTTACATTTAAGATCATGGAGTGGTAATATAGATATGGAGTGACTAAATGACTTGCCGCCAAAAAAAAAGGATAAACTCCTCTGGGTTTCTGGACATTTAGGAATTAAAGGCAGTCAAAAAGCAGATGAAATTGCAAGAGCCGGTTCATTTAAAAACTTCAACGTCCTAGAGCCAGTCCTCGGACTATGAAAATGACTATAAATAGATGGTCCCAAAAACATTATCTAGATCGTTGGCATATGTCACCTGGATAAGACCTGCAAAGACAACGCTAGGCGACCATTTTAAACTACAAGTAGTAGGACTTCTAAAAGGCCACTGCCATCTAAGGAAACACTTGCAAAAAGGGGCATACATACCAATCCCAAAATATGCAGGCTTTGCGGGGAAGAGAAGGAAATAGCCTCAACACCAAATATACAACTGCAATGCGAAATCTTTCATATTAACAGTTTGACAGAAATCTACTAGGCCTAATTAAGAGATGCGACTTCCATTACATGAAAGGGAAGCAAATATGGGCACGCGACCAATTCCGCTCAAACCCAGATAGCCAGTGTTACTGAACAAAAAGTTACCCATGAGTAGTTGTTACCAATTTGACGTTAAGTTAACAATAGTTCGTTACCAAGTCAACTTTGCCTACAAGTTGTTGACAATCTACCACCGCAAATGGCATGGAAATTGTCAGCAACACTTGAGTCAAACACCGTACAATTTACCGACAATAACTTGCACCATAACTTTTTGTAGTCAAGTTGTTCTTAAGTTTTAAGAAATTTACTGCCAATTTTCCTACAACTTTGTACTTGACAACTTTTCCATTAACTTGACTACAATTTGCGGAGGTAAATTCCATCCACGATGGATATTTGGGAACCAACCAACCATCCAACCAATAGACAGAACGCAGGGTACCAAGAGGGTCATACTAACCCTATGGGCTGTTTGGGCTACAGCCCAGGGGCGGCGTAACTTAAGGGGCGCCACGAACGTAAAGATGAGGAGTTTTTAAATATGCTTAAATCTTCATATCTCAATTAATAAATTCGGGAAAGGATGAATGCACATCCCGAGTAAGACCGAGTGAGATAGCGCTCGTGGCTCGCCTCGCACTCGCATTTTTCATGCATATAAGAGATGAGCTTAATGGCAATTTTTAAGTCACCGAAATATCGGTGGCCGCTTCTTTTAACGGCGACTTAAGTCGCTGTTTAATTCAAAAATAGTTATTGGGGTTTATAGGGTATTATCTTCGGTTTATTCGATAGTAGGAGCAAATAAATGTGATTAAAGTTATTTAATTAAAAGTTAATAAATTTTAGAGGTCGCTATTTTATAATAAATTACAAATTACTTTATTACAAACAGACTAAAAATACCAATATTTTTATTTTATTTATTTATTTCCATAAACATAATATAGAGGAAAAAAGCGGAACAAAAAAACAAACAAATTAACTAAACAAAGAAAAGCTGACAAAAATAAACATAAAAATAATTATTAAAAATACAACAAAGAATAGCAAAAAAGTTAAATGTGTTTATCAGAATTTAAAAATATAAGCATGTTTGCCTTTTTCCAGTTTATTTTTTGAAATTCTGTAATTATTTGTCCCGCCTTTGAAAAAAGTCGCTTACATGGAACCGAGGTAGCAAGGCACAAAACATGTTCCGAATAATATTGCTCAAGATTGGATAGTATTATTTGTTATCACTACACCATTCGCATGGAGTTTTTGAACGCGACACTAAAACACATTCTAAATGTCTGAACTTCAATTATCGCTTGAGAATTTGCTGTTGATATTGGTTTTGCATCCGTAGAAACCGTTTTTTGAAAGCTCTCCACACCGAAAGTTCTCCATCGGCTGAGATTCGGAAAGCATGGATGTCACCATTCCTATTACTTTTTTTTTAATTCGCTGCCAAAGACTCGTCAGAAAACTGTAATAATTTAAATCTTGGATCTAAAAATACGCAAAATGCAAGTGTATTGCTAAGTTCGACGTTTTTAACTTTTCCAAGAGACTTAAATTCAATTTTTTTACGAGTAACCTTACATTTTAAAAAATTCCATTTTGAGTAAATTCTTGGCCCTAGGTCGCTAATTGGTTTATAGCCCAGGGCGCCAAAATTGATAAGAACGGCCCTGGGTATTAACTAAAAAAATAATTGGATAATAAATCAACGCATTTTTATAAAAGATTTCTAATGATTTGCTAGTACAGGGTTAATGATTATAAATGGACCACCCATCTATCTCATTAATTTAAGGAGTTACAAAAAAAATGTAAATATAAAAATTGTAGAGTTCTTTATAGATTATTTGGGTGTACACAAAAACAAACATACGTTTTTTGACATATGACATAAGTTGTCATTTTTGGAATCCCTGTATATTTTTTTCAGTTTTATAACTTTAATTTTCATTCAAATATGTTTTTGGGATAATTATTTTTGTGTATAAGGGAAAATTTTAAGGGTTTTTTTTAAAATTTTTAAAAAAAGTTTGCCGTCCCAAAACAAACTGTTTCTATTAGAATTTTAAACATTACCAAGCTTTTAATAAATGCTTATTTAATAATGAGCTTTACGGAAAGTGAAAGACGAGATATATTTGAAATATTTATTAAAAATGATTATAACAAAGGCAGGCACAACGGGAATATAGAAGGCTATATGAGGAACAAAGAAGAATTTCTTCCCTAAATACATTTTCCAGAATATATCAGGTGTCGAATGGAGCAACATTTAAATGAAAAAAAAAGGACTCTACAAAGAGGTGATGATTATGAAAATGAAGAACTAGAAAATTTTAACAGCCAAAATTTTTAATAGAAGAAACATTTTTGGGCCACTGAAAATCTTTGAGCAAGTCGAGAAATTAAACATTCTGGCCGTCAGTCCGTAAAGGTTTGGTGTGGAATTGTAAACATGGTCATAGGACCAATATTTTTGATCGGGGAAAACCCAAATGGCGAACTATACTTGGCAACAATAAGGGGGGGTAATCGAGAATTGGGGACAAAATCATGGGGAAATAATTTTTGCAGCAGGACGGTGCTCCACCATCCCAAAATTGCGGCAGTACCTTCTAAATGAAACTTTCCTTTGTAAATTTGGGAGATATGGCATTATGGTGGCCTAAACAGCCCAGATTTAACCTTTTTTATTAGATACTTTTTTTGAGGCTATTTAAATGACAAATTAAAAAAGAAATAAATTTAACTGTTAATGCAAAGAGAAAAACTTAAAAAGGGAAAATTTAATTTTTAACTAATGATGGCAAGGCATTATTTTAGCTTTCTAGAACGGCAAAAAAAAATATACAGAAAAAATTTTTGAACAAAAAAGGTGCACACGTTGAAAACAGTTACTCAGTAGTTATTGCTTATAATATTAATTGATATTGGTATTGTAAAATTAATATTACTTTTGTTATTAGATGTGGTTGTAATTTTGTAACTTTGTTTTAGTTAATAATAATAATAATAATAATAATATTGATAATAACAAATATTCTTTGTTGTTTACGTGTATTATCTTAATGTATTCTGGAAAATGTATTTAGGGAAGGAATTCTTCTTTGTTCCTCATATAGTCTTCTATATTCCAGTTGTGCTTGCCTTTTGTTATAATCATTTTTAATAAATATTTCAAATATATCTCGTTTTTCCCTTTTCCCCTTATTAAATTAGCATTTATTAAAAGATTGGTAACGTCAAAAATTTCCCTTTTATAAACAGAATTCATTTTAAGTTTGTTTTGGTGTAGAAAAATTTTTTACAATTTAAAAAACGCCATTATTTCCGTTATTTAACAAAAACATTATTTAAAAATATATATTGCTGAATAAAAATGAAAAAATTCTATAAAACTGAAAAAAATATACAGGGATTCCATTTAAAAATGACAAGTTTATGTCATATGTCAAAACGTGATGCTTGATTGGTTTTTTTTGTAACACCACAAAAAAAATCTATAAAGAACTTTTACAATTTTTTTGTTTACATTTTTTTTTGTAACTCCCAAAATTTAAAAGATAGATGGGTGGTCCATTTACAATCAATAACCCTGTACATAAAATTGCTTATCGGAAAATATGTAGCGTGCAGGTATGAAATATTTATTAGGCTGCGATCTAGGGAAAAGGGTGCAGAGTAACTAGAGCTGCCCCTGTACATAAGATTAATCTATCCGACTATCCCCCTTGTAATTTAACCGTAACGAAAGAAGGTTTAAGAACGATGTATAGATGAAATGTGAATAATTGTACTACAATAAATTGAAATGAAAAAAGGCCCGTTATGTATAAAAGGTATGTGTGCTCCTCTTTAAAAATGCAATAAAATATAAGTAGTCCATAAATATGAAGCTCCAGTTAAGTTGCTAAACGGTTAACTAATGGTTAATTAAATCTGTAGATTAAGTCACGATACTTTTTTTGCATTTCGTTACTTTTTCTAAGAAATTGTTTTGTGTAAAATTGTGATCAAGCTTAAGTACAGTTAACAAATTTTTTGGGGTTGGGTTTTTTATGGAATGATAAGTAACATTTTTTTGGGGATTTGCTCTTAAAAAATTAAATCTTTAAAGTCTAAAATAGGCCTTTTTTTAATAAAGTTAAAATAATTAATAAAACTTAAGTTACTGACCCTCTAGTCTGTTAATTTTAACTAGGACACTATAACAAAAGTTATTAAGAACAAAATTAAGTTGAAAAATTGAAAGATCAAAAGTTGCAGAATTAATAAATATATAAGCTGCGTTACTTTGGAACGGTGCATCGGTTCAATCCTGGTTGCTGACTCACTATTTGATAGTCCCCAAATTTTTTTGTATTGGCATTGTTTTTTGGGCCCCCCGACGAAACCTAAAAATGTATGTCAAATCACGGAAGACAATGGCCCAACTATTTGCTCATAAAAGGGTGGACATTCTGACTTACGTTAGACAACACGCAATAAATATTAGTTCAGGAAACGAACCATTTTGCCTAGCAATTTTTTCCAAATGCATAGAATGACTTGAAATTTAGACAGTAGGTAGGGTATAGTCCAAGGATCAAAATCTATATCATTCCGAAGGGGGCCTTTGCTTGGGGGTGGTTGCCAAACCATCTCGGGGGTGATTTTTTTTTATATTTTGACCACAGAAATCGATAGAAAAATGATTTCTAGGCAAAAGATATTCCATGCAAAAAACTGTAAACAACAAAGTTATTCTAATTTTTAATAAAACGAATAAAATAGTTTTTTTTTGTAATTGCTGTGGGATCAATACAGACCAAAGTGTGGTTTGTTAAAGGCTAGCTGTTATTCATCAAACACAAAATTTCAGAGTTTTAAAGACAAATAATGCAAAATCTACGTATTTTTCGAGTAAACTAATAATAACTTTTTTAAAGCATTTGCAAAGACCTTTCTTTAAAAAAAAAAAGGTATTTATCATAAAAACTAAGTGAGTTATGATTAAAATAAGGTCAGACCAACATTTTTTGAATGCAAAAATCTTCGAAAACAAACCCTAATTAAAATAAGTCGTTGCCCTTTTACAATTCTCTTTATCTATGTGTTATAAATACATTCTAAAATTTTAACCAATGTAAATTGCTTAATTTTAAAAAACATAGAGTTGCAAGTGAAAATCAAATTACAAAATTTCAATAAAAAATGACCCTTTCCAGTATAGTCTGTCCCTAAGTATATCGCTATGGCTGTTGACGGACTATACCCCAATAAACCTTTAACGGTTTTATTACCTATTGTTATTGGGTAAACCCATTATTTTATAATGGCAAGGGTGAGCCAGGTATTTCTTGAGTATTGGTATATAAATATTTCGGCAAATATTTTAGTGGCAGTGTTGAATAACCGTTTTTACTGTGCGTTTCGAAAAAGTTATTTTACGAGAATATAACTATGTCGCGTTGAAATCATTTGTCATTAGATGCAAACAGATTGTAAAAATGTGTATTAAACTATAATCAGTAGAGGACTAAAAACAAGAAGCTTTAATAGAAAACCCGGCTACTTACAAAAACTCCAATATCATCAATAAGGGATATTATTATTTGTGAAGAATGAAAAAAAAGAAAAACTTAGTGGGTTTTCAATCTCACCGTATAGACAATAGTGATCAGGATCTAATAAGAAATTATTCCTACCTTGGGTAAACTGAAAAAAAAACTAGACGAAGACAAAACCAATATAAATATTAGCCGTGCCATCCTCCATGAGTTGTTTGTAAAATGGGATTTAAACACCGCAAAATAGACAAAGACAAGTAGTAATGGAATCGCACAGATTACGCACTTGGAGATTTAATTACCTTAAGAAATTAAAAGATATAGGTTAGAAAACAGATCCATAATTTACCTTGATGAATCATAATTCGATACACACGACACAGTATCCAAAGGATGGGTTGATTCCAGTCAAAACTGTCAGATAAAAGCACCTTCAAATAAAGGAAAACGCATTACCATAATACACGCTGGTTCAGAAGACGGATTTGTCCTAAACTGCTTGCTCTGCAAAGAATATTAAGGATTCTTGAAAACTGGTTTCAAAATTATCTTTTTAAAAATTTTCCCAAAAAACAGTGTTATTGTCATGGATAACGCAAGCTACCACAGCCGTCCGCCCACAAATCACCAGCTTTATCAAGTTCAAAAACTTGAAATCCAGGGAAAATTTGTTAAAATGATATTTATTTTAAATTTAGTTACAAAGCGCAACTTTTGGAAGTCCTTAATTCATATGCAATTAAAAAACAATATGTACCTATGTGATAATTTGGCTGAACAGGCTGGGCATACTGTCTTACGTCTTCCCTCCGTATCACTGTATGTTTAACCCCGTAGAGCATTTCTTAAGTCCCAGTGTTATAAATTTGATAAAAATGTAATTACCAAGATACCAGTTGAGAGATGGAAAAATTCAGTACAGCACATTATAAAAATTAAGGACTCTTACATTTCTATACAAAACAACATAAATACTATTGTAATTAATCTCAATGATGACTCTGATTTAAAAAAAATTTGATTTAAATATTTAAATTAAAAATGTAATTATGTATAGATAATATAGTATAAATTTATTAAAACTTTGTATATATTTTTTCTTAATGTAATTTTAATATTATACCCACCAAAAATAAAAATTAATTATAAATCTTTATATTATTAGAGTCCGTCCCTAATGATCTGTCATTTAATATCTACTAATCCACAGTTTTATTGTTGTCGGCAGGTATAATCCATAAATGGCATAAATGATGGCAAACCCAACACGGTATACTTTGAGACAAACTATACACTTTTTATCTTGACGCACCCGGGGCCAGGACCGAAAGGGGTGTTGATTTCAGGTGATTAATATTTAATCATTTATCCAGCTTTATTTAAACACTTTAGTCAATAAAGCCGCTTTTTTAAATTTTTCATTGAAATATTTATAGGTCGGGATGCAGTAAAACTGCTTCCTATTTTACTACAGCAAGGAAGCCCATTATTTAAACTCTCAGTTTCGTTGTTAATTTGATGACAAAGAGTTAGATGATTAACAATCTCTGCGATCACCTGGTAATGATTTACCTTGCTTGGAATTTAAAAGAAAAGAAAAAGGAACTGAATCGTGAATAATAGTTTCAAAACCTGTTTGAAAGAACCCATTGTAAAAGAATCGAGTTGTAAAGTATTATGTTCATTCATTATTTAGTAATTTTTGCAAGGAAATGACGCATTTTTTGATAATTAGAATTATATCTGCCGGCGGATTCGTGGTAATCGTGGACTTATTTTGTTTAGAATTCTTCTCGTTTTTGGGGGTTTCATTTGTAACCTTCTTAATGGTTTCTCGGAAGTAGCATGGATGAAGGGGAAGGTTTTTGGCCCTTTTTTAGATGGACAGTAAAATGAATAGTATTCGTGATGCCCCGATAAGGCAGCTGGGGGAAGAATTGTACTGTTTCGGCGAGAATGCCCTTTAAATTAAAAAAACCCCCCTAACGCCCTTCTAATTTAAAAAGAAGAATTGTTATTAAAGGAGCCGGTACCGGTTGAAGGGTTTCGGCGAGAATGCCCATTTAAATTAAAAATAAATCTGTACAGTTTTCTCATGTGGCGCAATTCTTAGGTCTTCGGGGGTGCTTTCGAGCGGAAAAAAGTTTATCAACATTAACAGGTGGGAAAAAAAAATATATATATATATATATATATATATATATATATATATATATATATATATATATATATATATATATATATATATATATATATATATATATATATATATATATATATATATATATATATATATATATATATATATATATATATCTAAGTAAATTTAGTCAAAAGTTTGGGCACTTGTCAATTTGTTATTGGAAAAATCACAAAAAGGAGTTCACTAACGAAGAATACGTTGATATTGTTTATGTGTATGGGTGTAACATAATAATTATTTAGCATGTGCAACCCAAAATGTCTAACTTTTGACAACGGTCAAACTTGATTTCATATGACGTAATAGTTTGAAAACAACTAAGAGTAAAAGGGCACCAAAATGCGATTAAAATTTTTGCTTTAAAACTTCATAGTGAAATATCTAGGAAACGAAGGAAAATTTGCAAAAAAAGTATTACTGGTTTTCGATTCAGAATTAAAAAAATAATTCGAGTCTTCATTTTTTGCCTCTACTTACCAATCACCCTGTATATAAAAAATATTACAGCAAGTATTTAAAATGATTACCTTCCTCTTGGTTAGTCTTGGTTAGCATGCGTACAATTGAACTATTAACAGCCCTTAAAATATCTCTTTTTCTAAGTGTTCTAAATTGGGCCATGATCAATTTTATAGATCTGCTACAGACAATATTCTTTTTTTTCATATACGTTATTTTTCAGAGTGTCTCACAAAAACTGATTCAAAGTTGTAAGGTTAAAGGACCTTGATGGCCACTTTATAGGTTCCGCATTGTTATACATTGTTAAAATCGGATTAAAATGCACTCTTAACCAATGTAAACATCCAATATGGCGCCCATGAGAAAAAGAAAAGTTGATGGTGGTAGCCCAGTGTCAAAACGTCGGATGTGAAATTTGAAAGCACTATCAAATTGCGCGAAAAAAAATGGCAATGTAAAAGTACAATTTATTTTAAAATCCGTTCTGAAATGGAGCCGGGAAAAAATAAAAACAATTTTCCAAAATTTCGGTGTTTATCGGATATTTCTAAAAATACTCGGAATTCTAAGACTTTCCAATCGGCTTATTGTTGGTCCCATAAATGCGCAACTTTTCCACAATTTAACGTTACGTTACCTTGTTTGGTGAGGGTTAAATTTGAATTACACTGTAAATTTAGTTGTTTTTTGTTTGATACATTTTTTAATCTGATTTTACCACTTTAAATCAGATTATTTTAAATTTACCCTTTTTTTTCTTTTTTATTGGTTCATATTTTTTTCTATTGCACTACCAATCCCTGGTCAAGAAAACGAGTGACCTCGGGAGAAATGATACATTTTTGATGAGAGGAGGGCGTTCTCTGGTCTTATCTCGAACCTTTGAAGGAAAGAAAAATCACTCTCTTGTCTCGACGTGACGAGACGAGACGAAAGGCGAGACTCGACAGTTAGGTAATTTCTTAAAGCAGAAGCCGTGAAAAAACCTTAACAATTATTCAAGGTTCTGTAAAGGAGACTTTTGCAAAACATGATCATATTCTCGATCATGTTTCATTTCTGCTGTGTGCCAGGATCTTGTGATCACTAAAAGTGTGTTCTTCGAAATATAAGAAGCAGTTCAACAATTTAAAGCAACACTAAATGTAACGGCACAGAGAATTTGATATATATTTTAAAATCGAAAGTACTGTTGTATTTGATATAAAATGTGGGTATTTTCACATTTTTATAAAAACAAATTGATATAACAAACATGGAGTGGTAACAATTAAAATGTTTTACATTTAGTATACAATTAGTATTACTATTTACTCTAGAGTAAAT
This sequence comes from Listronotus oregonensis, assembly GCA_019359885.1. Taxonomy (NCBI): domain Eukaryota; kingdom Metazoa; phylum Arthropoda; class Insecta; order Coleoptera; family Curculionidae; genus Listronotus; species Listronotus oregonensis. Next base: position 37,421 of record JAHBCN010001584.1, on the reverse strand, counting down.
GACGATGTAATACTACTTTCTACCACGAACGATTTAATATTAGCTATGTAGCCATATTTTTACATGTTTTAGATCAACAGTGTAACACCTTATTTTGTGAAATTAAGCATATTTAACGGTTAGTAATTAAAATTTAACGAAATAATGGATAAATACTGCGGGAGTAATAAGTTTTTAAAATTATAATTGTTGAAATTTTTCTACAAGTATGAATTGTAAATATTATTCATATAGACCAGGTGACTTTGAAAATGGTTAAAGTGAAAATAAATCATAGTAGGAAAAACCCCTTGAAGCAAGAAAATAAACAAAAATAAAAGAAAAATAATTTACGGGCGATCTGAGGTCGTAAAGGGGAAAGGGGGGTTTAGGTAAAAAACGGTTTATCTCGATTGCCGGCAAACTACAAGTCTTATGGAAAAAAAAGTTAAATGGCCAAGTTGTAGGCAATAAAAAGATCTACAACTTTTGTATACACTTTTTTCACATAACCTAAAAATTTATGTGAAAATTCAAATAACCAAGTGTTTTTATTTCAAAAAAAATCCACGAAATTTGGTGAAAACTTACCTTTTATGTTCCAAACACACTGTAATTTTTTTGATTTAAAATATTTATTTTTTCACCATTTTGACTTAATATCGAAAAAGCACTCAAATTTTTTAATAAAAAATTCTCCAGAAAAAATATCTTCTTTTAATTGGTAGGCTTTTGTTTGTTTAAATTTCTTCTTTCTGATGGTGAAAAAAATACATTAATATGGTAAATTTCTAAAATGCAAACAAAAAAAAAAAAACTCGAATCCAATTTTAAAAATAATTATGTACAATTTTAAGCTATTTATTAAAATTTACACTTAAATTAGGTACTTGAAAACTATACGATTTCGTGTTACATTTGATAAACACGGTAGAACCAAAAGTACATAATGATTTAAAAAAATGGATTCGAGGTTTTTTTCGTTTCTTTACATTTTCTAAGAGAATTTACCATTAGATTATTTGAGCGGAGCTGGAAAATGACCTCCACCACTGCAACCTTACCTATTTATTGGGGGTTTCTCCTATCGTTCTTTAGGGGTACCTTGTCCAAGCCCGTCTTCTTAACTAGACTCCCGAGTCTCGACACTGGCCACTCCATATAACTTGCCGGTTTTGGCTTCTCCTCCCCAAGCCTAGTAAATCTAAGCCTGCATAGTGCTTCGCAATGGCACCACATGTAAGGCCGTTTCTTCAGCCTCCCGGGGGGAACCTACACAGGCTATCCTCCACAGATTTATTCTTTCCAGGTGCTTGTTGAGTTTACAATGTCCTGTTAGTTGACCTACCGTTATCCTTACGACCTTACGGCTGTGGCTCAGTAGGTCCGATGTAAACTTGGCCGAGCGGGTCTTAATGAACTGCTTTGCCTGTCCTTGTCCCGGGTTTGTACTCACCAGCTTTGAAACTGTCTGTCTACCCAACTCTTAATAGATGCTTTGAAGAGACCTGCCGAGATACCGCAGAATGGCTCCGGGCCTATCATTTCCGCGGCTGATCCTCTTTGGCCAGGGCCGTCGGCCTCTTCGTTGCCTGGGTGGTTTTGTGGCCTGGTACCCAGGCTACCGTAGTTTGTTTGCCAAGCCGACTTTTTCCAGGGCCTTGTATACAGTCCCCGACTAGTTTGGAATTAACTTTTGGGAACTGATGGCCTTTAGGGCCGCTTGGCTATCTGAGTAAATGACGATACTTTTTCCTTTACTCCCTTTTTCTTTAATCCTCACGGCGCAATGCACTATTGCTGCGATTTCCGCTTGGAAAACCGTGGCGTGCTGACCGAGACTTAAGATTACCTTTTTTTCTAGGCTTATCTCCATAGATGCCAGCTCCTACACCCTTGTTGGTCTTGGAGCCATCTGTATACCAGATATGATCGGCTTTGATTGGGGGGCCTCCTTCTAGTACTCCCCATCTGGTATGACAATACGAAAGTGTCTATTGAAGATGAAACGAGGATTTTCCTGTCTGAGGGCATCTCAAACAATGAGCTGTCCTCCTCTATTTCCCATCTTGAGTCCTTCGGTGTTCTATAATTGACTTTGACCTCCTTGAGCCTATAGAGTACCGCCTTTTCTTGCCCCTGTATGTAGATGTGGGGTGGCGGAGGTTTAGCAGCACTTCTAGAGCTGGGTTGGAGTTGTTCTCATAGCTCCCGTGATGCATACGCATGCGCCTTTTGCACACTTTGAAGTTGTCTGATTGCTACGGTTCAGAGACCTCTTTTTCCCCCAGGCAACTGAGGCAGAGGGCAATTTTTGCCTTCTGAACAAGTTTGTTGAGGTGTGGTCCCCCGTTCATCTTTTGGTCAAAAGTGACTCCTAGATACTTAACCTCTTTTGAGAAGGGGATTTCCACTCCATTGAGCTTTGGACATCTGAGTGCCCTTAGTGCTCTTTTTCTTTGTGAAGGGAACAAATTTACCTATTTATGTATATACAAAAAGCCCACTGACTTTTTAAGAAAGCAGATATTTTGACAGGATAATTTTCTGATTGAAAATTAGGAGCATATTAAATTAAAAAAATTACCTTGTGTTTTGGGACATAAAGAGGTAAGTTTTCACAAAATTTCGTGAATTTATTTTTTTGTAAAGAGTAAAATAAAAACCAAAAAACTTGGTTTTCAAAATTTTCCACAAAAATTTTTTGGGGTTATGCAAAAAAGTGTAAATACAAAAATTGGAGATCTTTTTATTACCACAACTTTGCTATTTAATTTTTTTTCCATAGGATTTGTAGTTTTGCCGTAAATCAAGATAAACCGTTTTTAACCCTTTAAAACTCACCCCCTTCCAGTTCCCGACTTCAGATCGCCCGTAAATTATGTTTTTTTTATTTTTGTTATATTCTTTTTCTTTTTCAATGGGATTTATCCTACTATTATTTTTTTATTTAAAAAATTTATCGACCCTGGTCTAATAAACTGCCGAATGAAAATTTGATTTCGACTTTAGTTATTACGAGTCATCTATTAAGGACTTAACAGTGGCTTTCTTATATTAAAAAAAATTATCGTGTTTTTCCCCTAAAATAGCTTTGTTATCATTCCACATAAAGATACGAGATTTGGTACATATATTCACAAAAGTCCTCTAATTACCTGCAATTGAGAAAGTTACGAGGAAAGTTATGTCAAGTGATTTCTGAGATATTTCATTCATCTAAATTATAGGGCTTTTCCGAGGGAACAGAAACTTGAAATTTGGTATGTTAAGGGCACAGGTAAAGAAGAATTCTGAAAACTGTACATTTTTACTGGAAACGCCCTGAAACAGAGTCTGTGACAGAGTCGTGATATCGTATTTAGGCGGTATTTTCGAATTTTGCAATCTGATTGAACCGAGGATTGAACCTGCGTTTCTGAGGTCATAATTCTATTAACATTTAAAATGCTGACAGCAAGCAAAATTTTATCTACTGAATAAAGATAATTGCTACATTTTACCTATCGGACCACAAACCAGGCATAATTTAAGGGACAATAAAATAAGTAAGTTTCATACTTTATATTCAGTCTAAAGTTCTTGTTCTACATACAGAGTAAGGTACACCGAAAAAGTAGACAAGAAAACCCCCCCGCCCATTTTTTTTCTTTGATTAAACTTAGAAAAAGGAAGAGATCCACCAAAAACACTTGTAAAATAAGGGCCAAGTTTCTATCCGCTTAACACTGGTGTGGTAAGGTGGAAAAAGTATCAAGTACAGGGTGTTTTTTTATTGAATGTCAATATTTAAGAGGAATTTTGGGTTTATTTTACGAAGAAAACTTCTATAAACGTAGGTCCTAAACGTCTTAACTTTTGAGATAGAGGGTTGTAAAATTTTCTAAAATAAATCATTTATTATTAATATCTGTAATGTCCCTACGAAGATATGAGGTACAAACGGACGATCCTGAAAATCGTTTTTTAATAAATAACTTTAAAATACTAGGCGTAATTTAATATTTTTAAATATAATGGTTACTAGATAAGTATTCTTAAAATTAACCCATTAAATCATATTTGGCTAATTTAGTTGCCAGGGACGGACTAGCTCTGACACAATAATAGCAATTTTTTTAACACCCCGATGATAAAGGCTCAACAATATTATCATTTTAAGAAGACTTATCTAGTAACCATTATATTAAAAAAATAATAAATTACGCCTAGTATTTTCAAAGTTATTTAAACAAAAACGATTTCTAGGGGCGTCCGTTATGTACCTGTATCTTCGTAGGGGAGGGTCATAGGAAAAAAGTTTATGGGTACTTGTCATAATATTTTTAGGTTTTTTATTAGATTCCGGGAGATTGCCCACATATTCTAAGACACTCTGTATATAACATCTTCTGCAATATTTCGCTTTTTATCAGATTTCCTATTTACAGGTTGTTCATAGGATGGCTCTACGTTGGAAGGTACACATTCGGCATAATCCCACAATTTTAAAAGTTTCTCCTGCTCTTTTTCATATGACCTATGAATAGCCCTTTCTATAAAAAAGGTATTTAAAAAGTTCCGAAAAAGGAACTATACTTACCTTTACCTTTGCAATTTTATCAAAACTGGCACCAACTTGGTAAGGTGGGATATAGAGAAATCGAGAAAAAAAAGTACCTTGGCAGGTACGAAGACATGGCGACATTAACCAATTTTTTTTAAAGATACACGATTTTGGGCTGATTGGCAGGGGCGTAGCTACCGCCGTATCAGCCGTATCAATGATACGGGGCCCCTGGCCAGGGGCCCCTAACGTGTAAGCAAAAAATTTGTAAAATGTTATCCACAATGTCACACATATAAAAAAACTGTCATACGTGCTTCTACAGTTTTCACTTTAGAAAAAACAAAACGAAAAACGATCTCTTTTTCGGGTTGGGGTGCCCAAAAGTTGGCAACATCCTACATCCGTTATTGCGCGATTCCCCCGTTACGACAGGGTTACGATGGAGCGTTATGTCGGGTGTATATGGAGGATTACAAGCCCTTATAAAAGAGCATGCCCCGAATGCCGATTATTTTATTGTGCTGCACACGCATTAAATTTAATTTTTAAAAGATGCTTGGAAACGGTTCTTGAAGTGTCAACTTTTTTCGATAATTTAGAAAAATATATACTTTTTTGTGCCCAAAATATAAAACGCTGGGCAATGTTTAGTACGAATTCATCTGAAAAATATAAAATTACCCTTAAAAATATGTCCTACTAGATGGACTTCAAAGAACGACGCTTTATTACGATAAAAAAAAATTATTCATTAATCATGAAACTTTGTACCAACTAAATTTAATTTCCACCAAAAAAGATGAACGTGAAGAATGTAAAAATATAATTAACTTTTAAAAGTTAGATTTTTAGTGTTTCACTTTTTTTTTCACTTTTGAAATCATAATCCTGTTTTAAAGCTCTACAAAAAGTAATGTTGAAAGCTAGTATTTTTTAAATAATGTTTTGAATGATGGCGAAATAAGTCAAACTCATTCAACTTTTAAATGGCCCAAAATTTAGAAAAAGAGTGGGGTAACAACTGTTTTTAAAAAAAAAGGCAAAAAAATAAAAACTTTTTTTTGATATTATCACAAAGAAAATTTTTTTGAATCTTTTAAGGTAAAGTTATACTTTGCTTTTTAGATATATTAATTCCTAAAATAAACAAAATTTCAGAGCCTTGTGACCTGAGTTATTTTTCAATTGAAACCCGGGAGCCCCTCTTTTTTAAAAAAGTGATAAAACCTTCCAAAAACTGTCGGCTAAGTACGAAAAAGCATCTCAGTTAATCTTTTAAAATTAATTGCTCAAAACACTTAAAATCAAAATTCAAAAATGCTTTCCCATTAAGGAACTCATAATTTTGCAAAAAAATTAATAGCCTTGCACCCGTTTTCCCGATGAAAAACCTTTTCTTTCTTCCCCTTATTAAACCCCAAATAAAAGGGTTTCTCAAAATTAAAACATTAAAAATTACCTAGACTGATGGGACGGAACGGGCTTCGACTTGATTTGTCTAAAGGGGCAGAAATTTTGAAAAACTGAAAGTGTTCGCTAGGTGTTTAAAAAAATCAATTCCCAAAAAAAAGGAAAAAAAGGTATATTTAATTTAATTTTTTGGGTATCTTTTCTAGAGGAAGTGATAACTTATAATCAAAAAATTTTTTTTAATTTAATAAGCATTTTTGTTTCTTTTGTAAATACTTTACCCTTTTTGGGCCCCAATTTTTTGTACGGGCCCCCCAAACCCACGCTACGCCATGATGATTGGGGTGCCTCCCTTTTCCAAAGGGGGAAGAGGATCAAAATAAGTTTTTCCTCAATTTGTTCCCTTTTTGACTGGAAATTTTTCTATCTGTGTTTTAAATAAAAAAATTTTTAATTTAAAAAAGAAAAAGCATTTAAAAGACAAATCAGTAAAAAACTTCCCAAATCAAAAAGTAAACAAAAAATTTGAAGAACCTTCTAATTTTGATTGTAAATTAAGATAGATTTTTGGGGTAGGAATTTAACTTTTTTTAAATTTTTGGGGTTTAATTGGATTATTTGAAAGGAAAAAAAAAAACCCAAAAAAAATTAACATTTTCTTATGAAACCTTTTTTGTCGGTTCCTTTTTAAAAAAAACTCTTTTGCAACATCATTTTCTAAAGTTTTAATTTAAAAATAATAAAATTGCCTTTCGTCCCCTTGGGAAAAACCTTATATAGGTAAACATTCATTGTTAGTCGTAAAATAATACGCAAGAAACTTAAATTCCTTCAGTAAAGCCATTAATTAAAAAATTGAATTTATTTTTTTAAGTGAATACTATAATTCTATCGAAAGAATATTTTGGGTCAAGATTAACCCCCCAAACTGGGCGTTTTATCTTTTCATGAAAATTTTGGGGGGGTCAATCGATTGTGCGGGGCAATCTTTGGGGCCAGGACCGATTAAATCCCAAATTGGCGGAGCCCCCCAAAGATTTTTTAAAATAAGAAAATACAAACATAATTTTTTTTTGTTGTTTTTTTTTTTTTTGTTGCAATAAAACCCATATTAAGTGGTGTATTAGACAAGAACTAGGTATATTTTTTATTTTTTAAATCATACCTTATGCTAGCTTATTTCTATACAAAACTGTTTCCTTTAAATTTCCCAGCTTTGCAAAACAAATTCGTGAAAATCCAAATATAGAATTCACAAAGTAATTCACCATTTTAACACAATTTTAAAAAAAACTTCACAAAGTTATATAATTTATATTATTTAAAATAGTTTATCAACAACGGGAAAAAAAAAATTGTTTTATATTTTACACTTTTTAAAACCCTTAATGAAAATTTTTTAACGTATTTGACTCTTTCCCCGCGTGTGTAATCCTTTGTTTCCCCTTTATTATTTTCAAGGTGGGGGGACTGCATATCCCCCTTTTTGATTGGCTCAAATATTGCGCCTGCACAGCATTGAAAAGGTATTTATTTTTCCCCTTTTTAAAAATCCCTGTGATTTTTAGGTTTTGGCGGGGGAGATTGAAGTTCCCTGAACTTTTAAAAATCTGTTTAGTAAAAGAGGAAAACTGCTACTCTACACTCAAAATTAGGGAAGCTTCTTGTGCTCTGAGAATTCAAGAATTTTAAAATGAGCTGTTCTAGGGGGTAATATTTTAACTAGAATAAACTCAGTATTAGAAAACCTCTTTATTTGTTAAAAAATAAACAATTCGGTTTCTTTTATTAACAATTTAGCATATTTTTTTGTCTCTTTATAAAATTTGCTTCCTAGTTAAGAAAAACCCAATTTAGATAAGACATAGTATCTTGTTTTCTTTGGCTAGATTTAAAGCTCACATGGGTGGAGCATTGAAGTCAGCTCTCGGGTAAAAAAGTCAAGAAGTGAGTTTGCTGCGAAAAATAGAAGTGTACGAAAAATATGAGCAACGGCTCATTTGACGCGGATTGCAATTCTGAGAAATGTGTCATGTTGATGTTTTTCTGCAAATAAAAATTGTAATTGGTATTAACAAAAAAAAAGGAAAAAGGCATTTTGTTTTTTGATGATAACTCAAAAACTATGCAAGATAGCGGGAATTGCAAGAAAGATCCTTAAAGAGGAGAAAAGTTCCGATAAAAAAAAAGTCTCAAATCCCATCTCTCGGATTTTTAGCTTCATTATTTAAAATTTTCATTTGATGCTGAAAATAAGGCTTCGCATCTTTTTCGGGATGAGTACGCTGACAGGAAATCCGGAAATCCCCGGAAATCCCACGCTCATAACTTCTTATGGGGATACTGGAAAGTGACATTTGACAATTATATCATTGCCAGGGAATAAGTAGATACTATATTTTTCCATATTTTGCTTTGTAGTAACTTGGTAGTAAATTTCTAGATGGCGAAACGTTGATTTTTTTTAACCAATGAGAAGTGAGAATTATTTATTCCCTTTAACCATAACCCGTGTTGTGTTGTGTTTGCGTCGGCCATTTTCTATTCTAGTATTTGGGTTGTAAGTGTTGACTTTGGGTTGACTGTTTTAAATTTGCGTTCTTATTTTTTCCACATATTGTGAAAAATGATAAGGTAAGATATTTATTAAATATTGTAGTAAGCCTTCTCCGATTTTAAAAACCAAGATTCTTTGTAAATATCGCAATGGCACCAACACAACATGTAGGCGGGAAATATTCTTGTAATTATCCATGTTGCAGAAACGCCTATTATAGTAAAATTGTAAGCACAGATTTTAAGAACAAAAAGTTTCATTCTTTTCTTCGAGATCCCTTATCGTTAGAAGCTTAAAATTAAATGTACTTTAAGTCCTCAAAAGATTTTTAAAAATGTATGTTTGTGAGGACCGTTGTTCAAAATTAAATTATGCAAATCTTGAGGACCCTTTCCCGTTTAAAAATTTAATAGCTGCACCTTGGTCACCCTTTATGAATTTTCCCTTTTAAAAGAACACAGTTATGGAAAATGTTTCGATTCTTTCAAAATTTACCTCTCGAACCATTGGACAACCCGAAAATTAAAATTTTTAAATAATGTTATTTTATACCTTATTTACAAAATTTCAATTTCATGTTTAACTTGTCAGAGTAATCTCTTTTAGTGGAGGTAACCGACAAGCATTTATTTGTAATGTTTAAAGAGTTTGATAGCGAACGAAGGCTTAAATTTGCTAGTGAAGTTTAGTCAGTCTTGTAAACAGACTACATGCTGATATTTACAAATATTTGGATGAGAATGTTTACAAGAATTTAAAAATTTAAAATTTATTTAGGCAACAATATTTTGAACCTTACTGCAAGCTCTTTTTCAGACCCTTTTTTCAGACCGTAATTTTATGAAATATTTAACCTAACTTTAAAAATAATAATTTTTACCATTTATTATAAATATTTATGTTTATTTTCAGTTACCACATTAATTTAAATTCTTTTTATATTTTTGCCCGCTGTCTGCTTCTGTCTTTGCCTAAATTAATAGCAAAAGTTCCCATATCATATTTTATGTATTTTTTTGTCTGTTTTGAATAAGCGAATACTGCCTAGCTTCTTTGTTTTATAGGAACCTTTCAGCATGATCTCATCCAACCCCGGCCGGGCAGTTTTAGAAGTAAATTTTATCCAACCCCGGCTGTGATAGTTTTAGAAGTTTTATGGTTAACTTTAGAATAATTTTGTATTTTGTCGTGTTATCTCAGGTATAAGAATTTATGTTGTTATCAGAGATTATTTTTCATTTATACTGAAATTTCATGTTTTATTTTTATGTTTTATTTGTTACTGTTATTTTTGGAATGTAATTTTATGTTGTTGTTGTTTATTGAAAATTTGGGGCAAATGTCCCAAGATTTTCCTTTGGTTTTTCAAAATATTTGTATTTATAACAAATTAATTTATAATATATTGTTAATAATAACATTTTTTTTTTGCTTTATTTTTTGCAAGTTTAAAATTTTACCCAATCCTAAAAAGATAAAATTTTGGTTTAAAAACTTATTTAACAACCGCTTATTTATTAAAATAGTTGTTAAGTAATGTATTTTTTGCAAAATCTTATTTTTGTTGGAATTGGGGAAAATAACTAGAAATAAAAAATTTTTAGTACTACCAGCGCATTCACCTTTTATTATATGCTTTTATTAGTTGATTGGCCAGGCGTTTGTCGCTACTGTACTGACAGAAGATAGCTGCGTTCAGAAAGCACGAGGTTTGGAATTCTGGAAATCCTATAAATACCAGCGAGATTTGAGAATAAATTCAGTGATTCCTTTTGTATTTTGTGGTGTTTTCGGCCGGCCCTTAGGTAACATCGGCCGCCATAAAATAATTAGTACTTGTCTCCCGCTCTGACGGATCTCCAAGCAGTAATCTCTTTTTCTTTTACAATTAATTTAACACTTTTAAAACAATTTTCGTACCGTACTTATTTCTTTCTTAAATAATTTTATTTTCACGATTAAAATATACGGGGTTAACGTTTCGATAAACTCTCGTAAAATTCATTAATTTCCTGCTTTCAGTAAATTATTTGTTTTTCTTTGTGCCGCTTAAGATCATTATTTTTATGTAGTTATTTAAATATTCTTTATTTTGTGTAATTATTATTTAACAAATAAAAAATCCAGGTTGACTGGTTGGGCTGAGGCTCACGATTATTTTTGGTTCATAAGGGAATCGGTTGCCCTATCAGATTTAAGATTTACAGGGGCCTTCCTTGTCTTTTTTAAGGCGTTTAGGTTGTTCAGGCCTTTTGGTATAGCCCGTGGAGGTTCGTTGATACCAATTGGATATTAACTTATAATTAAGTTACTTTAACTTCATAAACGTAGTTGTATAATTGTTTATTTTTTTGCCTTGTGTTTTCCTTTTGATTTTTTTTAAGGAAATTTGAAGTTGTCTTTTCACTTTTGTACTAAGAAAAAAAAATAAGTAAAGAAAATATATCAACCAACGAGTCTTTACTTAACCCAGAACACAAGTACTAGTGCTCACCTTCCCACTTCTTCGGCTTGGCAGGCCCAAAATGAGGCCGCTACAGCCGATAAAGGAGAAGTATGTTAAAATTCCCATTCTGTCATACAAGCCTGGAGCAGGACCGCGCGGCGCCGTTTGCAACGTCAAAACCGACCTGCGAGGATCGGTCTGGCTGCGTTACCCTTGTATGACGCAATGGGAAAACCTTAATATTTTACCCAGGAGGTCGCGAGGAAAGCGCGAAGAATACTGTAATAACTTCTGTACCAAAGTCACAGGGACCGCTCACCGCCTTCAAAGCGAATTAAAGCAGGTCCGCTGTGGATACCTTGAATCAATTAACCCTCGATTTTAATTGCAACTCAGTAAATGTCACGATGCAGGACAGCCAGCAAAAAGTGGGTGCCCCTTCTGGCAATTCTTTCCCGAAAATCATAGGAACACAAAATGTACAAATAAAGGCCCCAGAGGAGCCTAGAGTTGGTGTGGCGTGGTCCGGGGACTCATCAGAAGACCCTTTAAACCTCACCACTTCAGAATACTATACGGATTATGCTATGCTAGAGATCCTGGCAAATAACCCACATAAAACCCTGGAACAGGGCCGCCTGAGCGAGACACCCCCGCCGCGATGCATTCCGGTGTTCAAAAGGCTAGCCGCATAAATGTAGCTGAACGAGATACCTTGAGGAATAAAGCCAGGCACGGGCTTCTGTCTGGCCCAAGTTCGGCCCGGAACCGGGCCGAAGCCCCTAGGAAAATTACCGTAAAGTCTTGTAGAGATCAAACCCGCGCCGATCTCAACGCCGCCTCTATAGTGAGTACTGCATCTAAATGAATATTTTTAAAGCACTAAGTATTAATTTAAACATTTAAAAAAAAATCAACACTTAAAGAAAGAATGTCTTGTTGGAAAAAAAATTAAATGCATTTTTCAAAAAGCTAGCCTATTGTTAATTAACAATTTTCTTTCGTACCTCCGTCTTCATTAAAAGCTGGATAATTCTTTTTAAAAAATCACCTTATAAATTTTTCGCCTCCTGGAGTCTCTATAAGTGTACTCAATAGGATGATATCTAAAAAATTTTTCAAAATATGTTTATTTTGTTTATAACGAATTTTCTAAATTAACAAAATGTTACGATTTTTCATACTCATTCCAAAACGAGTGCGCAAAGCCCTATTTTCATCAAAAAATGAAAATTATTAATATTAAAGCTAGAGATCCGAGAGTAGGGAGTTCTTATAGGAAATTTCCTCATTTTTAAGATCCTTTGGAATTCCTGATATCTTGTATAGTTTTTAAGTTATCATCAAAAAACAAAATAGCTTTTTTGTTTTTTGTATAACAATTGCAACTTTTATTTGCAGAAAAATCGACGACTCATTTCTCAAAATTACAATCCGCCTAGAATGAGCAATCGGTCATATTTATTTCACATCTTACATATGCGGTTTCTTTCTGTGGTCACTTTGCGCATGCTTCGAGAGTTTTTTCAGTGCAGAGGAGATGTGTCAGGGCTAAGTTACACTGCATGCTGTAGGGATTCTTTTTTACCTTGCAAATAAACCTGCCCCAGTTTATATTCTATGCTGCTTATTGCACAGCAAAAGAAATTCACAAAACTATGCGAGATACTTAGACAATCATACATTTTTTAATATCCTTTCCTAGCGCATCTCCATTATTAGATAAAGGAGTGCCAAAATATACATGATAAATAATTTTCACGAAATTGGAGAGCATCTCACCGAACTGAGTGTCTATGACTTTATTTTAATCTGTGTAAATATTATGTCCCTTGGTTTTATATTTGATGTAGGTTTTGTTACGTCTACAATTTGACTTTTATATTTTTAATGTACTTTTAATGTTAAACTTTGATAATGACTTTTTTTATACTAAGGACTTCTTTGAATTTGAATACATTTGTTGTTTTATCTAGGCATATAAGTCTCTTAAAATTTGCATTCTTGTTCATATTGACTTGTGCAAAAAACATGGGGAAAAGTTATGATCCAGGGATATGCAATTAAGGGGAAGCAATAGGAAGAAATATTAAAAATAAAAAGTTGTCTTTAGTTGCTTTATCTAAAAGAAATATAAAAATTGAAAAAGAAGTCATGGCGTAATTTTTTTCACAATTAGTTTTAATAAGGTGTCCCCTAAGACGCCACTAGACTTAATACTTTTAATTTAATTACTTAGGTTTAAATTAGGCTCTTATTAATGGAAATAAAACTGACAAATTTCAAGAAAATCGACTGCAGGGTATTTAAGATAATTACAAAAAAACTTTTTTTTAGGTGTAACACCATGTATCTTAGAAACTATCCATTTTCGTACCCACATTAATAAAAACTTTTTTATTTCTCAATGAGGTCATTTTAAAGATGCACACTGTATGTTTTAATCGTGTTGCTGGATGACCGTTTGTACAGGGTGGCCCGTTTATCTTGGGACATTAACTTATCCCATAAAATATCCAAGATACAGAAAAAAGTTTCATGTAAAAAGTTTCTTAGTTTAATTTATGTTTTAACATTATTTTACTTACACGCATCGACTTTCTTAATTTAAATGGGACACCCTAAATATTTTTGCATCTTTTGATTTTACGTAAAATTCTAGATATATTTTATGTATAATATTCTATACTTAGGTCCAACCGTTTTTGACATATTTTAAATTTTATATAAAAAATTATTTCATTTTGATTAGATTTCTTATTGAAAAGAACCTACTTTAATAGATTTTTATAAAATTTTAATGACTATTAATACAGGGCATTAAGTTTAAAAATAAAATTAAAAAAACTGCAAAAAATCTATTTTTTTGAATGGAAACCCCCAACTTTTATACTTTTATTTTATTTAGCATTAAAAATAAGGGTGACTTTGTGTAAAGTTGCTTATTCCAAAATTTTAAAGTTTCCGAAATATTTGCAATATAATATGTTTCTATTGCAAAAATGCTATAGTTTGCTATATGGCTCTTAAGTTTTATTAATAGGTAAAATGACAGCGTTTAAAAAACAATCAAGTACTACAGAATGTTATAGACATGTCAGGGGTTAAAAATCCTTTAACGTATAATATCATCTTGTTTACTGATTTTCATTTTAAAGTGTAGTTTACTCGCTTGGTTAATAATGTTTACCATCGAGGAAAAGATTGACATGTTAGAAAGTTGTATATCAAACCATAAAAATCGGACCCTTTCTATTTTTGGCAGTTTCCTCAATTTTATTTTTTGAATGCCCTGTATTACGAATCATCAAAATATTATAAAAATCTATTAAGGTAGGTCGTTTTTAATAAGAAATCTAATCGAAATTAAATAATAAAGGCTTTCTTATACGAAAAATTGATAATTATTTTAGAATCCGCGAACGTCACTTTTATATAAAATTTAAAATATTTTAAAAAACGATCGGGATTTTAAATATAGGACATTATACATAAAATATGTACAGAATTTGACGTAAAATCAAAAGATGTCATAATATATAGGGTGTCCCATTTTTAATTAAGAAAGTTGATGCGTGTCCACACGGAAAATAGAGTAAATTTTTATATACAAAAGAAAATATTGCTAAAACATAAATTAAACTAAAAATTTGGGCACCCTATACCAACATTATTTAACAAATTGTAGCTATTATTATTTTTGTTTTTATTATACATAATATACTGTGTTGTGTTCATCTATTTATTAATTAAATTGTGACAAAAAGAATCTTTTATGTTCAATTTAAATTACAGTTTTAGATTTTTAGCGACAAAAAAGGCTAATTTACATTTTGTCAAGTAGCAAGTGCAGGTGAGAAGTGATTAGTTAAACATCTTTTTACTGTGTCAAGTGTTAAAGTGTAAACAAAACGTTCCACACAGTGGTTAGTGATTCTTGCAAGTTACAAGTCGTCCATGGCGATACTAAATGGAGGACGAACAACGGTGAGAATTAAGAAACTTAAGGGCATTGTATCAGAAATAAAAAATGAAATTATATTTGAAATTCAAAAATTTACGAGAATTTGGCAAATAAAATAAAAGTAATAAACTTTTCCAGGAACTGATTAATAAAAATACAACTAAATTTTTTAATTCAATGCAAATGTCAGAAGATAGATTTAACGAATTATTGACTCTGGTTTTGCCAACTATTACAAAATCGGATACATTTCTGAGAAGTAAATTATCTGCGAAAATTAAACAACAAATATTTTTGTATCTAGGCGCCAGGCCAAGTTCCGGCCTCCGCATGAATGTGTGTATTTTACACGAAATTTTTCAGCCTATTTTTCTCCCTATCCTAACTTCGGTCCCGTTTCACATAAAGGTACAAAATTTGGTATGTAAATGTAAGTATTCCTATTAGTGAAGGAGACCGGTCGGGCGGTCTTGGGTTTCAGCAAGACCAAGACGAGATCAAGACCAAGACCGCCTTCTCGCTTGCAAGACCAAGACCAAGACCGGGGTATGCAAGACCAAGACCAAGACCAAGACCAGGCAAGACTACGCAAGACCAAGACCGACCTGCAAGACTCTTGCACTTTTGTCAGCTTTTTTTTTTTTAAATTATAATATTCAATTTTATATTCAATATACAGAGGTATTTCATACAGACATGACAAAAAATGTGTCGAGAACTGCCTAAAAGGTGATTATTTTGAGTAACAAGTTTTTTTAATAAAATAATAATTTAATCGATCACTCGTGTTTTAAATAAAATTATCTAGAAACGATAACTAGCAGATTCAGCAACATGTTTCAAATAAGATTGTGCCTCATCGGTCCGACAAAGCTCGATATCTCCAAATAGTGGAGAAATTTGGAAGAAAAGTCGCTTAGTTATCGAGAAAAAAACCGCGTAGAACCAAACCAGACTTAGTGGGATTCTTTACGCGTAATCGTGTACACGAAATCACTTTACGATATTTTCTTTTTTAGTGGTCGAGAGTTTTTTTATTTCGAAAACCCTTAAAAAAATCGGTTTTCAATAAAACACGCATTTAACTTCTCCACTGCTCTATCTTTAATAATATTCATAAAGTATCAAGTTAATTTTTTTTTAGATTAAAGTAGACACAATAGCGCTTCAAACAACGTCCCACTTGAAGCTGATATTTTTTTGTTAAATTTTTAAATAGTACGAAACTCAAAATTGTTATTTTTAGTAGCGTAATTCTTAGGCAATCGAGAAAAAAAGCGATATTGAAAATTTATACATACATGCTGCGTACAAATTGTAGCTAATGTTTAAAAAGTTTTTAAAAAACAAAAATTTTTTAGATTCCTTTTATAGTATTCAGTCAGTAATATTTTTTTAACAGCCAAAGTCATATTTTTGCGCGCTTGCTTAGCGAGCCGGTCAGACTAAGCAAAGATCTGCATGGTCCGGTGGAAGTGTAGTGGTAGTTAAAGTTGTATCAACAGGTTTAAACGCAGATCTAAGGGCTGCTTTGCTGAGCTTAGAAAGAAAAAATTGAAATATCCAAACAGGTGGGTAGATTTTTAAACCCATATAAAAATATCAATCATTGTTATTAATTACCCACCTAATAAGCAGGTTTATTCAATCCTTTTTATTGGTTGCTGGTAAAGAAACCACCCACGGATTCGTTATTTTTTTGATTATACATTTAAAACTTCATTATTTTTTAAACATTTTTAGCAACAAAAAATTGCGGATCCTTTGTGTCTTTTAATTAAATTTGAGAAATATAGTACATACATTAAATATAAACTAGGGCTTCGTTAAAGGTCTTTTAAACAGGAATATATAATTTTTCTTTCCATATAAAGAAATGATACGAAGCTACCTTTGACATGTCTGAATGCTGCTTGGAATAGCAATGTTGCCAGACTCTTTGTAATAATTTTAGCAATATTGAAGGTTGTTTTTTTATATAAAAAACTAACCAGAACTAACAACAACAACTTTCAAACTATGATCTAGTTCTGGTTAGTTCCGGTTAGGTTTTCTTCTCGTTAAATTGTATTTTTTTTTTTTATTATAAATGTGCGCTGTTCTGGTCGGTCATGATTAGTGCTGGTTAGTTAAAGCGGCTTTTTATTTTCCCTAATTATATTTGTAACTGGCTTGAAATTCAAATATTTTTGATTTAATGAAAATTATCCTTGTGGTAAAAGGCAAAGTTTTTTATTATAAATTAATAATATTTCCGTTTACCAACACTGTAAACGTCTTGAAGCGATGCATGAATTCTATTACATGTAAATCGTAAATAGTTAAAATAAAACGTCAAATAATGACCAATTTTTAGAATTTTTATTGCGCTTTCTTGGTGAAAAATACATCATCCGCATTTTTTGCCTTAAATAATAATACTTATTTCATATTGCAAAATTTAAAAATCATCCAATTCAGTGGGTGATTTTTTTTACAGACCCAAAATGTAATATGTAAGTAGTTATTTAGGCGCTTCATTAGTAGCATTTTACGTAAATTTAATCCATTTCGCCTTAAAATCTTTAATAATGATATTGCAGGAACGAAATTTACACTCCTTACAAACATTTTAGTTCTTCTTTCACACAAGTACATGTTGGAAATTCACCTTGTTGACATAAAGCCATTGCACTACGTAATATGGCAGCTCTTAATAAAGTTTAAATTCTTGACATTTTTTAGGGAAGCAAAGATCTATCTGAACATCACTACCAATACTGCAGAAAAGGTAGATATTGTCGAACTATTTTCGTGGAGGTTCGAAACCGTTTTCCTATTTTTGTGCGATTTTATGTTTTCAGAGATGTAGTGGTTGTAACATAATTTATGATATTTCTCATCAAACGCAAATAAATCTTTATAGCCCCGTAATTTAGATATCATATTAATGTCGTTTCCATTCCTGGCAGCTTTATTACTTTTTTGATAGGTAGCTTTTCTACTACCTAAAAAGATTCAGTAATTATGTAAAAAAATAAATACCCTAAACAGGATTTATAAGGATAAATTGAAATTCGTATTTTGTTTCAGTACAAAATATAACTAATATAAAGGTACCAACTATGCTATGAAGGTACCTAATAATATTTAAATTATTTGTTTAAACAGATTTTTTATATAACTTTTCTTCTTTTATTTTTACTCTTCCTGCAAAAAAAACATTTTTCTAATATTAAAACTATCGCATTTAAGTTTAGTGTCACACACTTTGAAGGACCGGGCGCGGCGCCACTGTCTGATTGCAAATTATGATAATAGTTTTGAGAATCTGTGTAAGTTTTGTGATGACAGTCTTTATGATATTTTATTTTAATTTCTGCCATTTAAAATATCATCTTTTTGACAGAATTTTTTTGCTAGATTGTCCTGCCTTTTTTTTCAGCACTTAATAGTAATGATAACAACCCTTGTATTCTAGGTCAGCATTTCTCAACCTTTTTTGGCCCGCGGACCAAAATATAGTTATTATTGTTTTTTTTTAATAAGTAATTTTTTTTTCGCGGATCGAAAATTGTCCGCGGACTAGTAAAATTTCTCCGCGGACCACTTGTGCCATGGTGGTCGCCCGACCAGCGGTTGAGAATTAATAGCTGTTCTAGGTCTTTGTAAAACAGATTTGTATCCATCATACACAATTTTCTTCCAAATAATCTGCTTCATTGTTTTAAAATTTTAAATGCATACAGCACACCTAAATTTCGACAACCACCACTACTAATGTATTACTTAACTACGCACGCTATCCGCATGCGGGGCTGTATCCTGATAATACTTTTTTACGTCTGAAAAAATCGCTGCTGCCAAACCATACTCTAGAAAAATCAAATTTTTTTTTCAAAAACTTTTGTTATTATTTGGCTATATTTTCTTTCAAGGCATGTATGAAAATATTTTCAAAATAAAAAGTTTTATTGATTGGTGGAAATTTCAATACCAAAAATATTTATTTTTAGTTTATATGATTTTTAGAGAATGAAAGTGCGAATTGTGCCCAAACTGTTTGCAAGGTTAAAAGCGCTACAGTGTGGGCTTGAATTTGACACAAAAAAATCGGTATCTTTGATAGTTTTAAAGTTATGGCGGTGGAAACAAAAAATCAATTTTATAAGTTAAAAATCACTTTTTGTTAATTTAAAAAGTTCGAGACCACAAAAAAATGTCGTAAAACAATACTTCATGTGCCCGGTGATATACTCAAAGAAACCTAACAGGCTGGATCTGGTTCTACGCCAAAAAAAAACGACACGATAGACTTACGGAATCGCCCGCTAAACCGTTTACGCAGAGAAAAACTAGAAAGTACAGAAGTTATAGAAGCTGAAAAATTACTTACCTATTATTAATGTTTTTTTAATTAGGTATCTAGTGATGCCATTTACTGGATCAACAATTTCCAAAACTAGGAAACACATTTTGCCACAGTGTAAGAAGTGCATCATTAGATTGCTCTTTAAACTAAGATATAAATGTAAAAGTGGTGGTTTAATAAAAATATATTTGTCATTTTATATAGGAATACTTTTTATATGAATGGATTTTATAAACAATGCCAAAAGTATAATGATGACGTCATTTTGTCAAACCAAAGGATATATAAAACCACCACGTCGACATTGTACCTATATGATACCCAAGAATTTTAAGATAGTATACAGGGATGCCGATTTTTTGTAAAAGTATTTTGCTATAATTTTCTGTATTTTAGGTTAAAAGCTAAAATATGCTTTTTTGAGTAGAGGGATTTTTTGAAAATTCTGAAATAGAAAATAATTTTACATTTTACGCCCTTTTTTCTATAATTTTGTATATTCAGTTTTTTACCATTATGAACGGTTTCGGATATATCGATCTTTGTCGCACGATAGACTTCACCTTGTATATGCAGAATGTTTATAAAGTATTTGTACAAACTTTGCATGGGCAAATGTTTGACTAATTTGAACATAGAAAGTTTATTTGAACTAAAAAGCTTTCTAAATACCTTTCTTTTTAATTAGAAACCAATGTTTACATATCAGGAATCATTTTCATGGAAATTTCACATCTGGTTGAAATTAAAAGTTTTTTTTCTGCCCTCAGAGTACTCAGTATTGTAATTTTATATGCTTCTTCAAAGAAAATTTAAATATTTCCTATCACTAAATGAAGCGCTATAAATAAACAAACCCTACATTTAAAAATATCCTTTTTAATCAAATAATTTAGGGTTATTTTTTACATCCATTTGATGAAGTCTTGAACTTTTTATTTTATAAGGAGATCCAAGTTATCTAAAGAAAAAATTAACCCTTTTTAAATTTTTACCATTTTATGGGACAATGAAAATTTTTTTTATTCTTTTTTAAAAAAATTTTAAAGTAGCTCAATGGGGTTGAAAATTCCGTCTATTCTTAAACCCTAAAGTGTTTCCTTCTTACTTAAAATAGGTTTTTTTATTTTAGTTTTTGTTTTTAAATAATAAAAAAAAGTTTCAAAAATTTTTTAAAAAAAACCCCCCAAAACTTTTTAATATTTTTTTATTGGTCACAGCTATTATTGGCTAATTTTTGCATTTGTTTTAAAAATAAATTAAATTTGGTTAAAAAACAAAATTTTTAAAAAAAAAAGGGATATTATCCCCAAAATTTTTTTTTAGTTTGGAAATATTAATTAAAATTAATTAAGAATGCTCCAAATCACAGTATAAAGAATCTAAATTGAAAATTTTTAAAAATTAAAAAGAAAGAAGGATGGCAGGTACACCTTCCCAGTAGTTCTAAAACCTAATTAAAATATAAAACATTATCTTGGACCTTAAGTTTATAATCTTTGCCTCTTGAGGTTAGAAGTTGCACAATTATAAAATAATTTAAAGTTCTTCGTAAAAAAGTATTTATGAAAATTATATGCAATTTTAAAGGTTACACAATTAGCATTTTGACCTTTTTTGTTTCTTGTTGTCCCATGTGTTTTTTTTCTGGTAAATAAAATAATGCTCTTTTTAAAATAGCATATAGTTAAGAGTCCATTTGCGCCGCGAAAATTGGATCCCATTTGGCGTCCAGGGCATAATGTTTTTCTCAATAACGGTATAAGTGATCGATAATTTTCAAAAACCATATGAAAGCCAACACTTAAATCTACGCTTCTGCTGTAGTAGGTTTTCTAAATTTGGATTTAGTTTTTAATATTTCCTTGAGTGAAAGTCACCCTAAAATCGGTTATGTTTAGATACTATTTTCTCTTAACTCGACTCATATTTCAGAAATCCGTTACAGCAGAGGCATAGATTATTTCCTTACCTTTAAAATGGTGTATAATTTATGTCATTTAAGTAAAAAACAGTTACCGAAAAAATGTTATCTCTTGTAGGCTTGCAATCGGAAGCAACATCTCATCGATACCCCGAATTTGGAAAAACTTAAATAAAATATAATATTTTTAATGCGGCTATACGAAAATTGTGGTAGTGGGAGTTTGTTAGTCTCCGCCCACAGTCTCCGCGTCCTTTCGCCCGACCCCTAAGGTGTAGCGTAAATGCACTCTTATAGTTATATCATGCACATACAGATGTTCTTGCATCTAGATGCTTTTATGTAAATCTTTGAACCGGATTTGTTATTTAATGTTGTAGGACTCAAGTTTTTTTAAAGTTATTTTGGTTAAATAAATAAATAACACAATATTATTGGTGATTGAATTTTTTTAAAAATTTTCAGACGTTGATGAAGCATCCAAAAAAGAATTGAAAGATATTCTTATCCAATATGATAGGACTCTATTAGTTGCTGATCCACGTCGCTGTGAACCTAAGAAATTTGGTCCCCCAGGTGCCCGTGCCCGCTACCAGAAATCAACCTTAGTTTTTTGGTTACATTTTTTTTTTTTTAAAACGATTTTTTAAATAAACACAACTTTATTTCTAAGTTATATTGTCTTTTTATTAAAATCCTACTCTACAATACTATAAGCAACATTTTATATTTGTTGATTTGTTCCCAATGATGCATCAGTTCTTTACTGTCTTCAAAAAACCCCCAAGCTAATCCAGAAAAAAAATTTTAAATTTAAAAATTTTTAAAAAAGCTGGGGCGATTACCTTCAAAGAATAAAACTTTTTTTTTATGTTCATTACAGTTATGGTGGGAAAAAAGTTTTTAGCCTTTATAAACCACCCTTCAGGCTAAATGGGTAATTTTGTTATTTCATTTTTCTCGAAGAGGTTAGAAAAATAATAAAAATATTTTATTGTGATATAATTCATTGTAGAAAGAGATTTGAAAAAACAACTGTGACTCAAAAGCTTTTGATATATATTTTTTTAATATACAATTTCTCTAGTGGTGTGCACGGGGGTGGCTTAGGGGGCTTTAAGTATTACATAAAATTTGGGGGGGAAAGGGGGGGATCTTGTAAAACGTTAGGATGCGTAACAGGAGCGATTTTTACGACTTTTAGGTAAAAATGGTCACTTGGTGGTTACATAATGTTTTAATAGGAGGGAGGAGGTACAAAAAAATGTTACGGCGCGTTACATGGGGGGAGGGGGGTCAAAAATCTCAAAAAAAAATTTTGCGTTACTAATACTTTAAGGCTCCAATTTATTATTTATCGTTTTCTTTTAAATTTGTAACAGCAATATTCAATAAACCTAATGTAAAAAATATTTACGTTAAAATAAAAAAAAAACTTTTCGTCAGTGGTGAAGGTAGGGTGAGAAAATGTAACATGGAAAAGCCTTCACGTCAACTTGCCTTTCTGTGGTTCTAATAATTTTCTTTTCATAAAAGCATTAGTAGGCCAAACCAAAACACAAAACGGAAGATATGTTTGGTTTTAGTTAACAACAAATGTTTATTTTTATTAAAAAATTAGTAAGAAATAATTTAAAAAGAAGTAACATTAACATAATAGTTGCGAAAAATTTCTACCTTTAACTTCAGTGCAAGCCTAAGTTTGTCCCAATATCTATTGCTTAACAGGCTAAAATAGTCTAGGGGTCATGGTTGTTTCGCGGCCAATCAAAGTCTATAGAGTTCCATTTAAATAAATAACAGGAACATAATGACTAGAATCTGATATGATAATAAAATCACTAAGAAACACAAAATTTATCGTTTTACGCAAAAAAAACTTTATTCAGACATATTTGAAATATTATTAGAGTTTTGTAAATCTAGTTGACTAATTTTTCTCCCCTTTAGACTACGCCGGTGGTTCTATAGAAATTAACATTCCATAACATAAATAAATAAGTACCTCCTTAACAGTTTATATTCACATAATTAGGTTTGTTTATAAAATACAGTGTTCCTTAATAACTGACTCATAGGGTCATTTAATGAAAAAAACTGCATATGAATAGATCTGCAACGGCTCAACTGTTTTGCTAGAGGGGTGTTGATTTTTATTTAAACTTGCATTTTTTAATTTTTGATTTCTTAAAATATATTAAATAGAATTTTTACTTTTGGCATATCTTAAGAGAATATAAAACCATAAATGTTAGGTACAAGAGTCATTCTTTTCCTCCACCAGTGGAGCCCCTGCAAATAAATTCTCATATAGAATGTTTAATACCGATTTTTTTCTCTGCAAAGTCTAAAATTTTGTTATGGAGATGGGGGTGTCACAAAAAAATGTGACATCGGGTGATGCATTTTTGTGATGTGACACCTGTGTATTTTTGTGTATATTTAGGTACCTCTTGTAGTCATCTATCTTCCTCTAAAATTTTGTCAACATCGGTTTGGTTATGTCAGAGAAACAAAATAAAATATTAAAAAAAAACTGTTTTGCACCACTGAATTTGAAAATGGATAAAAATACCAATAGTCCTTGATTAATAGAATTAAACAAGAAACTTATTAAGTAACGTAATATTAGTCGCTTAGGTCATGTTTGGTTAATTCGAAGTGTACAGGGTGTCCAAAATTTAGTGTCAAAGTCTTTAAATTTGAAAGCACTTTATTTTTCTTATTTTAAATACGAGCCCCCATATATTTTTAGGTCGTTAGATGCAGTATTAAAAAAGAAACATTTTTCCAATTATAACCCGATCGAAATTCCTAACACATTAAAAGTTATTTTTTGGAAACTCATTTTGGCATCTATTTTAATAGTAATTTAAAAAAAAGTGAGTGGCTATGAAAAACAATTTATTGACATGGGTGTTTATTTAACTGAAAATCTTTTTAACGTATTATAAAATTTGGGTAAATTATTATTATTTATTAATTAAATTAAATTAATTTAAGAAAAACCCTTAAAATGTTAAATAATTATTTATTTTTAAAATTTTTAATACTTTTGGCTAATATTTGGTAAATTAAACCAAAATCTGGGAATAATTAACGTTATTAGAAAACTCTAATGTCAATAAACTTTTCATAGCCACCTATCATTTTATTCAATGGTATTACTTTTAAAAATACATGTCAAATGAGTTATCAACGAATAACTTTTAATTTGATAAATTATAATTAGAAAATGTTTTTTTTTTAATTCTATCTAACGACCTAAAAAAATATAAAAAGCTCATATTTAAAATGAAAAAAAAGTGCTTATAAGTTCCTTGTTTAATTCTATTAATCAAGCTCTATTGGTATTTTTTATTTTTAAATTCAATGGTGCAAAACAGTTTTTATATTTTTTTTCTCGGGAAATTACTAAACTGATGTTGACAAAATTTGGGGGAATATAAAAACCACAGGAGTACCTAAATATAAAAAAATACACAGTGTTCCTTTTAAAAAAAATGCCCATGTGACGTTACACTTTTTGTGACACCCTGTATAACCAAAATTATTTTTCTGAAATGCAGCGTGGGTTAAAGGTAACGTCTGCAAAATAATAAAAATTACAGTAAATAATATATGAGCTACATAAGAAGGGAGGTGAGCTGGGGCCCCCATAAGTATGTCCGCGGATTTACAAAAAAGGGAAAAAGGCCCCCAAAATTGAAAGATACGAAAAAAATCATTTTGAAAAAAATTTTTGCTTGTAAAAAAAAAACCAAAAAAAAAAATAGATTTTTATAAAAAGGGGGGCCCAAAAATAAAAAAAAAAAACAAGAGCAAACAGTCTTTTTTTGGTTTTTTAAAGTTAAATGATAAATGAAACTTGCTTAAAATTTTTTTTTAATCTTGATTAAATTTGAAAAAATTTAAATTTTTCGAAAAAAAAAAAAAAAAATCAACTTTTTTTCAAGTACGCATTTTACATTTACTTTTTTTTTCATTTTATTTTTTTTCCATTGTATATTTATTTTTATTAATGTTTAGTAACATAGAGGTAAAAGTAAAAGTAGTAAAATGCATACTTGCAAAAATGTTGATTTTTTTAATTTTTCCTAAATTTAAATTTTCTTCAGTAAGTTCGGAATCAGGTCAAGAAGTAAATTTGGAGCAAAAACATTTATTATTTTACGGGGTTAAAAAAACCAAAAAATGGCTGTTTTTTTCTAGTTCGATTTTATGTTTTTGCATTTTTGAGACTCCCCCTATGATAAAAATCTATTTTCTCATTTTTGGTTTTTTATTTTTTTTTCAAGCAGAAATTTTTTTTTTTAAGAATGACTTTTTTCGTATCTTTCAATTTTTTGGGTTATTTGTCCCCCTTTTTAACCGCATCCGCGGAATACCTTTTTTATGGATAGTCAAAAACCTTTTAAACGCCGGCGTTCCTAGGTTTGACTAGTCCCCAACCTCAGGTCTAACGGGGAATCTTAGTCAAAGCCCAAAAAATGAAGTTTTTGGCCTCCGGCTAAAAAAATTTTTCCCAAAACCCAGGAGAAACTAATTTGGTCAGGCGAACGTCAAAACACAACTTAATAAAATCCGGGGGGTTTACCAGTCAAACTTCAAAATTGTTAATAGAAAGTCTTAGTTTGTTAAATTAGATTTTAAACAACGATTTTTTTTTTTTTAAAGTTTATTGTTGTTATATTGTCATCGTTAAAATAAAAAAAATTGTCTTTATTCAGACATAGTGAGGTATTATGACATTTGGAATTGCACAATACGTCAGGGCTCTTACATTTACAACTAACCACAACCAACCACAACTAACCAAAAAAAACCACAACTAACCGAAAAAATAAACTTATTTAAACGTGTTACAAGTAAGTCGACGAGTCTGCCAGTCGCTTTTTTATTCGACTAGGCAAAGCCCAAAAAAAATTATTTTACTTTCGACGTTTGACTGAAAAGTTAGGAACTTCAGGTTTGACTAAAAATGGGTTTTTTAAAAAGGCCAAATTGGAATTTATTTCCCCAAGGTTTGGTCAAACCGAGGATAAACCAGTCATTCCGCGAAGGGGACTGCTTATCGACCTTTGACTATGACATATAGATATATACTAAAAAAAGGAATACATCAACGTTTTTTAAAATTTTTTTTTAAAATTTTTTTTTTAAATTAATAGGAGAGCCAAATTTCAATGTATCAAAATTTACATGGGATTTCCTATGGCCAGTCTGGCGATGCACCCCCGGGGACCTATTTTTTTTATATAATTCTAAGATGGAGCATTGTTTTTTTTTTAAATACATACTCAACGAAAGTGATGCTTCCCCTTTAAAATTATTATCAAGAGCGTTTGGATAGCTTTCCTGTAGAAAAAGAACAGTTCTTCCTAATTTATGGGGAACTTATATTTTTTTATTGATTTTGATTACATCTTTTAAAATTTAATATTAAATTTTGCCGCCCTAGGCTTCAGCCTACTCAGCCTTTGCGTAAATCCACCCCTGCTTCTACTACATATTTTCCAGGGCCGCAGGCGGGGGTGGGGGATGTCCATCGACCCCTAAGTTTTAAAAATAATTCAAATAAAACATTTTCCTTCTAAGTTCTTAGATTTTACAATATTGCCGGGGAATTTTTTAAATGAGTATGATTATTATTTACAAATTAAAGTTGTGGTATGTTGATTTGTGTTTTTAATTCAATTAATTCTAGCCCAACAAACATTTTTAGTCAAAATGTGGAAAATTTTACTTTTGAACTTGTCTAGGACCAATCCTTTACAGGTAAAATTTTTTGACAATTTCCCCCGTTTTCCCAAAATGGAGAATAATCTGAAGGAATTTTGGGGAAGGGAAAAAAAAGTGGTCCTAAGGTTATTTTTCCCAAGAGGTTAAAAAAAAACATCTAAAGAGATTGTGGGATACTTGTGGAAAACTTTTACATTTTCCCCCACATTTATTCATCAAGATGTACTTTTGCCAAACCCCCCTATATTACTCTTTTTCTTTTTTTTTTCACACAGAAATTTATATTTTAAAAAAACCCTTTTAATAAATCACACGGCAACCCCACCTGTTGGCTTGTGCATCCATCAGAAAGTTGATTTTAAGAAAACTATGTGCCAAACTAGGTATTGGGGTACTTATGTTTTATAGAAATATTCCTGTCAAAAAAGCACACTTTTCTGGAAGTTTGATGAGTCAAAATTACCTCCCCGGGCAAATTTTTTCGGATAACTGGGGTAGATACCTCTAGAAATTTGACGCGCCGTTAAAATATTACATGTTTGGATAAAAAATTTTTTGAAATTGTAAAAAATTTTAGGTTAGGAAAAAATTTTTACAAATTTTTTTTAAATAACCCCACCAAATATCGCCGGTACGTCTTATTTAAAATATATATTCTCCTTTTTAAAATGTTTTTTAAAAAAAAATAACTCCATAATGTGAAAAAACTTTTGGTATAAAATTTTCTTTTTGTTTCAGTGTAAAAAAAAATGGCCCTTTTTCCCATGAAAATTTTTTTTATCAATCTGTATCAAAGTATTCAAAAACTATTTTCCTGTTTTTTTTCATCATTTTTACCTTGAAGCAAAAAAAAGGGTTTAACAAGGATTTAAAAAAGGAAAACTTTTTAAAAGGGTTTGCCCTTTTAATTTAACCCAGACCATGGGGGGCAAATTTTAGGTTCAAAGTTCCATGTTTTTTCCTGTTAAAAATCCTTCTATGTTAAGGGGGAAAAAATTTAGGTTAAATTGAAAATTTTAGGTTTTTTTTGCTAAAATTTGACTTTTACCTGGGGGGAAATTTTTTTTGGGTAATTATGTGCTAAAATTTTAACCAAGGAAAATAGGCAGTAAAAACATATTACCTCATAGACATAAACTTTCAATTAAATGTTCACATTTTTACCAATTTTTAAAACTTCTTGAAATTAATGTATTTGAGGACATTTTTAGGAAAAAGTACATTTTTCCGAAAAATGTTCCACAGTCTTTTTTACTTGACTAGAAATTTTTGGGGGCTAGTTAATTGACTTAAACTTTTTTTCCCCCCCCATTTTTTTTTTGGGGGCGGGGCCCGACTATATCTGTTTGAATTTCTTTGTTCATTTTTTTTTTGTGTTGGTATGCCTTTTTTGATGGGGGGTATTGGTAATAAACAGATTATATTTTTTTAGAAAAAAGGTAAACCACTGCAATGAAATAGTAATGAATATTTCAATCATGGTTTTTTTCCCTAGGGGGACGTTAAAAAAAACAAAAATTTCAGGGAAATTTCACGTTCCCCCAGACAACGTGGTTTTTCCCAAATTACTTACAAAAACAGAACAATCAAACCTTTTTGTTTGTATTGTCAATTAGAAACGTCAAAATGAGTCGATTTGGTCATAATATACATGATAAAGAAATAAAAAAGAATTTAAAAAAAAACGATTTTGTTATAGTTTTAATTATGTTGCATAAAATTTAAAAAAACTGTATGACAAAAATTTTATATTTCTTCATTCTGAAATTTCCCCCCAAAAACCCCGGGGGGCCCAAAAAAACCCGGGGAAATTTTTTTCATTCAAGCTTTTTAAAAAAAATTATAAATAACAAGCTTTCATGAAAATTATCGGTAATTTTCCCACTCGGGGTTTTTGATAAATCATTAAATTATCTTCCAATGTGTTTTTTTTTTTAAAAAAAGTCAAATATTTTTCAGTTTTCAATTTTAATTTATTTTTAAGTAACACTCCGTATATTTAAAATTTTTTTTCAAAAAAAAAAACGACATAATATTAACAATCATTTTTTTATTTTAACAAGTAAATCCACGTACATTCTGCAACATAATCATATACAAAAAAATTGTTTACAATTTTTACCTATTTAAAAGGAACCCATAAAAAAGGGTTATTATTTTTTTAAATTTTAAAAAAATTTGGGGTACAATTATAAAATTATTTTCCAACCCCATGTAAACCAAAACGGGTTTAAAAATTTTAATTGAACCCCTGAATTCAAAAGGGGATAAAAAAAAGAATAAAATTTAACATTAATTTAAAAAACAAAAAAACCTTTTTAAAATTTTTTTAAAAATTTTTCCAATCCCCCAATTTTCAAAACGGGGGAATTTTAAGGAGCGCCAAAAAAAATTATTTTCCTTTAAAAGGAAAAGGGTTTTGATTTTTTACGGGGTTTTTGGGCCTTTTTTTTGAAAAAAAAAATTTTTATTAAAAATTGAATTTTTTCCAATTTATTTTTAAAATTTTGGGGAAAAAAAATTTTTCCCAAAAAAAAAAATGGAAAAAAAATAAAATTTTAAAACTTTTTACATAAAACCCCCCTGTTATTATGCGCTACAACGAAAGTTTTTTTTTTCTGATTTCAAATATATATACATTGATGATTTTGGGGATAAACCATTTTTAAGATATTTTAGGTTAAATTATTAAAAATTTTCATATTAGTACCCCAAAAAGCCCTGGAAACAATAAAATTTTTTATGTTGCTGAATCTGGTGAGGGTTTTCTTTTTGGGCCAAAATGTTTTTTTTTGTGATTAAACACCCTGCTAAAGTAAAGGGGGAAACTTGTCATGAATAGTTTTTTTTTTAAAAAAACCGGGTGCTGCTGCAAAAACCCCAGCTATTTCCAATGCATATTTTATCGGCATTTTCATGTTTTGTTCAGGAAGATTCTGAACGGACAAAAATTTTGGGGGAAAAATTTTAAAAAATTTTAAGGTTAAAAAATGTTTATGTTTTTTAAAGTTGAGATGCCGTACCCGGGGTTGATATTTTTTTTTTTAACTTTTTTTAAAAAATTTAAAAGGAGTTCAATAAAAAAAAAAAATTTAAACCTTTTAAAAAAGAATATCCAAAACTTTTTTTTCATTTGTCCCGGAACCTTTTTTTCTTTTTTAAAAAATTTTTTTTTAAAAAACCCTTTTTATTGATTTAAAAAGTACTCCGGGGGAAAATTTTTTTTTTTAAAAATAATAGGAAATTTTTTTACTGCCCAAATTTATTTTTGAACCAAAAAAAGACCCCCTTTGCATTTTTGTTTTTTTTAAACCCGTCGAAAAAAAACAATACAAAACTATTTTTTAAAGTTAAAATGCTACATTTCAACTTTTTACAATATCAACAAGTCAAATTTATTATAACATTTTTTTTTTTTTTATAGCTTTCTTTTTTACTAATATGATTTTTTTCAATTTATTTATATTTTTTAACTTAAATATCTCATAAATGGTTTTTCCCCAAAATCATCAATGTATATATATTTGAAATCAGAAAAAAAATTTTTTTATTGTACCCCTAATATACAGGGTATTCCTTTAAAAAAATTGAAGTTGCCT
The DNA here is from genome assembly GCA_019359885.1 of Listronotus oregonensis. Lineage (NCBI taxonomy): Eukaryota > Metazoa > Arthropoda > Insecta > Coleoptera > Curculionidae > Listronotus > Listronotus oregonensis. The sequence continues at coordinate 6,900 of JAHBCN010001584.1, read as the reverse complement.
ATTTTTTTCCATTTTTTTATTGCGATTTTTTTTTACTAATAATTTCAAAAAAATAGGAAAAAAAAACCCACAATTTTTATATAAAACTTTTTTTTTCCTTTTAAAAAAAAAAGGCTCCAGAAGCCACGTAAATATAATCAAAGACCGTACAACAAATGGATATTTTAAATAATACAATAAACCAACAATAGGTATTACCGGGGGTTTAAAATTCGGGTTTTAAAAAATTTTTAAAAAATACTCCGGGGAAAACCCCTGGATTTGTATTTGGATAAAAATTTGGGGTTTAATCTTTTTATGGACAATTTTTATTTTTTTTTAAAATAATGGTAAGTACATTGTTTTTTATTTTTCCATTAATTTTTTAAAGAAACGAATTGCTGCTAATTTAGTTTTGGAACTCGTACAGAGTGTTTCAACGAGGGTAAAAGAGTTTTTTTGGCCATTCTCGTAAAAAAAATGTAAATTATCTATCTTGTGTATTTTTTTTAGAATCTACAAAAATTTAAAAGGGGGGAAAAAAAGATACGACATAATAACATTATTATTTTCTTAATGAGATCGACACTTCTATTTTTGGTTAATTTTTTTAAAAACGTTTTTTTTTTCCATGCATGTCAATTGGGAAAGGGGGTTTAAATAAAAACAAAATTATTTTAATTCATTGGAAATTTGCGATTTTAAAATTTAAAAAAAAAGAAGAAAGTACCAAAAAAATTTTTTATTTAAATTAAATTAATTCCGTTGTTATTGAAAATGGTACGGAATTTTTTTAATTTAAAGAAATAAGAGCTTTCAAAAACGGACCAATAAATACTCCCATATTTTTTTTTTTGTTTTAATGTACATTATTTTCTCGAGTATTATTTTAGATTCTACGGCAAAAAAAAAAGAAGATGACCATTTTAGGGTTTTTTTAATGGGCAAAGCCATAAATAGGGGAACGTCCGGGTAGCGGATCAAATAGGCAGGTATAAATTTTTTCAGTTTATGTAGGGGGCCCGGGTTTTCGGACTATTCTGAAATAAATTTAATTTGAAATTTTTCTGTTCCTTTTTTTTAGAAAAAATTTTTTTTAAAAAATTTTTTTTTTTAAAATCATTGGTAATAGAGCCTATATTTTTTTTTTAAAAAACCCCAATGCAAAATATTTTTTATTTTTTTTAATTTCTTTCTTTAAAAAAAAAAATTTTTTTTTTGGAAAAAAATAACCCCCAATATAATTTTTAAGTTTTCTTTACTTTGTTAAATTACTAAAACAATTCCCCCTTTTTTTGGCTAAAAAAATCGAAAAAAAAAGAAAAATTTAGACCTTTTTTCATTTTTTCGAGGGCTTTTTTAAAAAAAGAAAATTTACAATTTAAGGGGAAAACCTAACGAGAACAACCAAAAACTAACCAAACCCTTTTTTTTGGTCCGCAAGCCGGTTGAATTTTTACCTACCTGCCAATTTGGTCCCTTTCAGACGTCACCCAAATATGCCTTTCAGTCCCGGTTAAATGACCGGGATCCAATTTTAAAGGAATAAACTTTTAAAAAAAAAATAATTACACTGTATAATTAATTAATACTTTTTGTTTTTTTAAAAAATATTTAAAAACGTTATGAGTGGGATGGAACCCAGGTAGTCCCTTTGGCCTCTCAATGATGTGTATTAGATGACATGATATTCGCCCATAGGCGTCTAAATAGTTTTTTTTTATGACCAAAACAATCATAGTAAAAATTGTTTTTTTTTTCCCCCAAAATCTAGAAAAAAGGGTTATTCGTCATTTTTACGATCTGATCTGAAGTAATTATTTTTAGAATTTTTCAATGCCCCCCCAAAGGTTAAAAAGAAAAATTTTACAAAAAAAATTTTTTAAAATTTTTTTGGTTTTTTGAAAAAAGGGGCGTTAAAAAAGGACGATTTTAAAAAAGGGTTATCCCCGCATAATTAAATTGAAAACATTTAAAGATTTCTGCCCTTTAAAGCACGAAATAAAAATGTCCCCTAAAGGTTAAAAAAGGGAGGGGACGCCCTTTTTGGTATAAAACGTCACTATATTATTTTTTTTTTCGTTGGACAGTCCACGAAGGCTGAGGCCTAAGTACTAACGTACCGTGGGGTCTTAAGTGTGGTGAGAGGGGTTTGTTTAAGGCACTTAAATATTTGGAGACTGGGAGGAGGGAAATGTTTTGCGGGTAGCAGATTCTATAGTCTGGACACTTTGGGATGAAGGAACAAAAAGCGAAAAGTTCAGGGCCCCCCCGTTGAACTGTCAAAGGATGAAAAAGTTGCATTATGAATTTCTCTGTTGGGAGCTGAAAGGAATTATCGGCCAATTCTTGAGCAGAACCATATGTACTACCGGGAACCTGTGGCGAGAACATTTTTTTAAAAGCGTTTTCCAAGATTTTTTTTTTTAAAAAAAGTATATCCTAAATTAAAGGACAAAAATTTTAAGAAAAAAAAAACTAACAAACACTATGAACTAAGTCGGTGAAAATTTTAGCTCCCATTCTTTTCAGTGCCACAATTGTATTAACCGCTTTAACCCATTTTTTTTTGATGACGATTCTTAAGTTTGGAGGTATAAAAGCTTTAAATGTATAGATACCTTAAACAGGTAGCGTTATTACTAAAAGGAATTAAAAAAACATTTTATAAAATTTTACCTCCTTCTTAATTAACGTTAAAGGGTGAAAGGGGGGAATCCCCCAATTAAAATGTACGTGTTTGTTGTTTGGTTGTAATAACATAATTTCTATAAACTCGATTTTCTTAAGTTTTGCGGCCTGGCCGCCACTTTAAACATTGAAATATAAGAGCCTTTTGGTTTTAAAAAACCTGGGACTATTTGTAATACATCATAATTTTAGTCCAGAACCGACTAGGTATTATTCCTGGATATGCTGGCAATTGGTGGGTGTAAGAAGCCTGCATTTTTAAAAGCGGGACAAAAGGAAAAAAACATACAAACACTCTACCTTATTGCATTTGTAAAATTTGGGTAGCTATGGCCTTTTTTAATTTGGTTTTTTATCTTTTTTTTTTGGCTTTGGGGACAGGGTGGGCCAACAAAACAAAGCAGAGGCTATTGCGGACAAATGTTAATTTAAAAAAAAAACCCCGCCCCGTCAATTTTATTGGGGGGACTTTTTTTCATTTTTTTCCTTTAAAAAGGTAATACCTCATTTTAAAGTTTTTTAATTTCCCCCTTAAAAATGATACCTAATATCTATATATTAATTTATAGTTTTAAAATTTTTTTTCATTTAAAGGTGTATTAGTCATACACTTAAACGGGGAGCGTAAAATATTACTAAAAAAGGGACCATTAAAAAAAACATTGCATGAGCTTTTCCCTTCACGTTAATTAACTTATAAATCTAAGGCATAACCATTTAAATGTTACTAATTTTGATTACCAGCCACACAAAAGGCATGGTACGTTTCACAATAATTCGTTCCGCAATAAAATTTAAATTACAACCCTCAGGGAAAACCCCAACCCTAAATAGGTTGCCTGACAAAATCTATTGTGAAGGCACCGTACCTTTGATTGGTCCGGATTACTAATATTAATAGTTTAGGTTAGCTTTTTTGGTTTCCAAAACACACACGAAAATCCTTGACAAACCCAAAGGCTGATAAACTAAGACGAAAAGACTTGTTTATTTCAAACCTGCAATTTGGCTATAACCTACCAAAAGTGGGTAAATAATAAATAAAGAAAATTTTAAGTCCGGGCCTACATGGGGTCCCCCCAAATATAGGGTTTTTCGACAACAGTAGGGTAAAACGAAAATAACAATTTTTGTGGAACTTTTTGTACTTTACATCGGTATATGTATCCCGAAGTACATTTTTTCAAAACACAAATACGGTGTCAGAAATGGGGGTCCACATCACGGAACTTCCTTTAAAAAAAAAAATTAAAATAAAAATTTACAAAAAGAACAAAGTAAAAATAGGAAAAAAATTTTTTTTATTTTCCGAATGCATATTTTATTAAAAAAGGCCCTAATAAATAAAAATCCACCCTCAGAATTAGTGAAACTGACATTTTGACGTTTTCATTAAACATCTTTAAAAAATAACCCCGATTTACCCAAAAATTGGGGGGTTGATTCACGGGGGAAAGTTTTTGCAAAATTTAAAAAAGGGCGGGTTAATAGGCGGCCAAACACCAAAACTTTCCGATTTAGGCCGGATTCGGTACTTTGGGGGTTTTAAGGGTCGCTGATCATGAATAGGGGGTTGGTTTTTTAAAAAAAAGGCGGATTTAATATTGGGGAAAATCTCCAAAACTGCTAATTTAAAGTGCCCCGTGTTAGGTATCTTGAAGGGAAAAGTTCTTTAAAATGAGGTATAACTGACAACCGTTTCCTTTAGGTTTTGGGGTATATGGTAACTTTATGAATGTTAAGTGTTTTCCCTTTAAAAAAAAATTTGTATCTGGGGGTTTTTTTTAAAAAAAAAAAAGGTTTTCCACAATACCCCTTTTTTTTGTTAGACCACCCTGTATAAGCTAAAATTTTCTTACCCATCGTTTGATATTTTTTCCTATTTCAAATTGTTTGTAGTATATTGCAAAAAATTTTTTAAATTTTTTGAACAGGAAAATTTTAATTTGTTTTCTGGGCCTTTTTTTTGAATAAGAGGGTGAACATAAAAATTAATTAAAATTTGGTCATAATTTTTTAATAAAAAAATACAAAAAAATTTTTTTTAAAAAAATTGTAGGATCTCTGTAGTATATGAAAAGGGGGTTCATAACTTTTCCTCAAAGAAAAGTGACTCAATATTTTACTATAAGCACGACAAAACTTTAAAACAAGTCAATTTAAAACACTAATGCAAAAATCTTCTAATTTGACAAATCTCCAAACTTAAACCACCACTGAACATTTTTGTACGTACCTATAGAAAACATATTTTTTTGGTTATTTAAAAATATCAAATTTCTTTCTTGGCTTGTATGCATTTTGTGCCAAAAATTTAATTTTTTGGGGCCCTAAAATTATTTTTCCTACGAGCGTGCGGAAAGTAACTTTTCTGCACGCCGTGGAAAAAATAAAAAAACTCTAGAATCTTACAGGTAAGCAAAAAATTTTTTAATTTGGGGATTTTGCAATATACGAAGCCATTGCAAGTTTTAGTTTATTCTCTTTTTTTTTTTTTACTTGAATTTTCAATATTTCAACTAAAACACAAAAAAACATTTTTTTTTAATTCCCCCTTTTTAAAAATAATAAATGATTATGACAAGTCAAGCAACAATATGTAATCTTGGTGATTTTAAACATGCCGATTTTTTTTTTATTTCCAATGAACAAGCAATTGCACAAATGAATTTCAATACAAACAAGCATTTTTAAGAAAAGGCGTCATAGTATTTTTTTAATTAAATAAAATCCGACAAAAAAAAATTTTTTAAAATGAGTAGTTCCATGAGGAGCTACCAGATTCTATCCGGATGCCAAATACCGTAAAATTTTAATTTTTACCGAAAAAATCGTGAAAATATGAGAATCAATATAGTCATTTGAAAAAAGGTGCTCAGCAAGGGGGAAAAAAATTGAAGAAGAAGTGTCCTTGGCTATTTTTTTCAAAAAAAAAATAAACCTAATACTTTAGGGGTAAGTACTCTATGTTAAAATGTGTCCTAAATGAAAAGGAACCTTGATTTAAGTTCATATTTAAGCTAACATCACTACTTAAACACCAAAAGTGGGATACCGGCCAAAAAAAAAAAAAACCTTAACAAAGAAGAAGTTTCAAGATTCATGAAAGAAGCACCTGATAATATTTACCTTCTAATGTTGCTACAATTTTTGGTTAGCCGGTGCTTGTGGAGAATGAACTTACAAAAATAATGATTGATGACATACAGGATAATGAAAAGATAGTGGTGAAAATTCTGACAGTACAAATAACACTTCCAGAATCTTTGTAGTGTCCATAAACAAATAACGGACTTTATCTGCAATTGTACCGTAAATATGCAATTTCGAAAACCAATACCCCCCACAGACGTTTTTTTTTCCGGGATAAACAAGGGCATGGGGACGTAATGGGGAATAAATTAATAGGTAAAAAAGCCTTAAAAAGCTGCATACCTAAAATTAAAAAAACCAGAAGAGTACATGGGCACAGTTTTCGTCGATCCTCTGCGACTATGTTAGCGGATTCTGGGGAAAAGGGAAATTTCCAATGTCAAGCGACTTGGGGGGTAGAAATCAACGGCTGTAGCTGAGAGCTACATTGATGAATCCCCAAAACAGAAAAAAGGGTATGTCGAATAAAAAATTGACCATGAACAACTCCCCCCCTGAGCTAAGTCAACCTTCATCAAGCCGTACAATAAGCGCTTCCATAAGCCACCCGCTAAATGAAATTACAGGTTCTGCAATTAATTTACAATATGCTAATAACTGTTCTTTTGTTTAAATGTTATCAACAAAAAATTCCCATTTTTAAATATGTTGTAGTAGTTCTTTCAGATTAAACATAATTTAAAAAATAATTACTTTTGTTTAATATTGGTTTTTTGACGCTCGTAGGAAAAATTTTTTCTAACGCTTGCGCAAAATGACTTTTCCGCATGATTCTTGCCCGAACTCCCCTTCCCTCGTTCGGGCAACGCAAAACGGTGCGGAAAAGTATCACTGCGCACTTTTGGGAAAAAAACTATTTTTACCATTTTGTGCCCAAATCATGTATTTTTTCTACGAGTGTTGAAAAATTTATTTTTTTAAATGGAAAAAAATTTCATAGGTGCAATAATAATTATAAGGAAGGACTCTGGCACTCCCCACCTTTAGTTAAACAATAGAAAAATAGGTTGCTGAATTAAAACGTGAACGACATTCAAAAGTGCATCAACACCAGAAATCGTAGCAAAAAATAGAATG
>JAHBCN010001583.1:0-112172 GCA_019359885.1 Listronotus oregonensis | reverse complement strand
TATGTATATGTTTATTTTTTTAATTTTTATATTTTAGGTTTGGGAAAAAAGATTTTAAAGTTGTATTTTCTAATCCTTATTTTATTGTAATAAATTTTTGTATATTTCGTAAAAAATTTATTAAAATGAGGCATATCCCAAAAAATATTAAATGAATAAATAAAAAAAAACAAAATTTATTTGGGTTTGGCATCGCCTGAGTTTTTGGCCAATATAAATTTTTTGTAACTTTTAAAAAACATTTTTTTTAAGCCCAGCAGTAAGTCTTAAATAATCTAAATACTTTTACGTGGGGACTGGGAGTGAATCGAAGCAGTTCCCCAAACCCCCTGTTACATAATTTTTGAAAAAAAAATTAAAACTAGTTGTTTATATCCAAATAAACTTTTTTTGTTCAAACTTATTATATTAACAAATCAATAATTACTATACAAAAAAAAATTAATTTATTCCCCGTAAAGGTCCGTTTCCTTCTATGACTCGTAATATATCCCAAATGACCTCACGAATTTTTGGACATCATGTATATTTTTTTTTTCTTATTTTTTGGAAGATTCGCTGCCGAAGTTCTTGTTCGTTTCGTGCTTCCCAGCCGTTATTGTAAATTTTTTGGAACAATCCAGCCCAGAAAGTTTCAATTACCCCTGGCGGGGGACATTAGGGGCTTATTAATCCTGGGCACATACAGAATATTTCTTGCTTCCAGCCAGTCAAGTTTAACTCTGGCAGAATATGCTGATGCCAGATCTGGTTAAAATATATAATTTCCATCACCGTGATGTACGTTGATAAAATTAAGCAATTTAGTTAAACAATCTCTGATCTAGACCCCGGCATTCACTGCCTCTTCTCTTACATGAGCAACGAAAGGCCTGGATAAACCTCTTTCTGATATGGCACACCATACCAATACTTTATCTGAAAAATTGGGCTTTGGCTTTATATCTAACTTCATTTAGGTATTTTCTTTTCATGACAATCGATCTGTTATTCGTAAAGTAAATTCGCCTTAAATTGCGATATCACCTGGGTATTCTTGCTAGCTGAACATCAGTATTTTTGGGGGGCCCTTTTTTTCGGTTTTTTAAAACCACTTCTAGCAATATACGAAAACAGTTGCGTTGGAAATTCGGAAGCGAGGACCAACCTTTCGGTAGACTGTCCAACGACTTTTTTCCTTTTTTGAACTAATCTTTCCTGCTAGGCATCAGACAGCTTTAGTGGTCGACGACTTTTCGGGAGGTTCATACATGGGATTCCTTCTTCACTTTCCCCGAACTGTTCGATATATGGTGGATTTCAAATATTTTCACCTTGAAAAATCTTTACTATTTTTTTTTTGGGCATTTGCCCAAGTAGTTTATAAATACTTTTTTAAATATCTAGCTTGTATGCCATTGCGAAATAATTTATAAAACTATGACAAATTTATCAAAAGGGGGAAACCATAGCAATTGTAAATTCCGGGATCACTTGATATACGGCATTCATATTTCTGCAAAACACCGGAATTTTTTCTCAAAACTCCTGTAAGGGGGGTTAATTTATACGCAACATGAAGCCCGGATACCGCTGAACAAAAGAAATCCCCCAAGACAGGATATAACATCAGCTATTTGGGACAAAAAAGAAATTTTGTTTTAGGTTTACCTCCAAACTAGTTTAACTATGAACTTAGATGATTATTGTATCATTTTAGACCAGCTGGATGAAAAAAAATTAAAAAAGATTTGGTTTAAAAATTTTTTTTTGAAATTTAAAAAAAAGTTTCATCCAAATAACAACCCCACTCACACACCCTCAGAAACCCTGAAAAATCGGTAAATTAAACAACAATTGTTGCAACATCCACCTTATTTGTTCCCCCTCTGACTTCTGGCTGTTCTTACATTCCCAGAAAATTTATGTGTGGAAAACGATTTATAAATTAGGGCTCGAACAGACGAGCCATTTGTCCCCACATTTTTGGGGACACAGAGTGGGATTTGGACCACTTTGTGTCGCCAAAGTCCCCCAAAAGTCGTTCGTCTGAACTGGTTTTTGTTAAAAGCATACGGTGGCGGGGGCCAAACAAACCACCTTTGAAATAAATTTCCTAGTTTTATGGAGTCGGATGAAAAAACTTTTTTTACGCCGTCGACGCGCGCCCGGGATGCACATCCCGGAGAGAATTGTTGGGCAGAATAAACAAAAAAATTGGGCAGATCCTGCGAAGTTTTTGATAGGTTGCATAGGGGGGAGACCCCCCTTTTCGTTATGAATTTCTTCCCGTTCAAAATTATTTTGTCTAGTCACCCCGTAAAAAAAACCGGGTTTAAAAAAGGGCCCCAAACTTTAGTACAGGGGTTGGGGGGGAGGCGTTAGGTTTGTGTCGCGAAAAACGCCCAATAAATTTTTTCTATAAACAGGGGTTTTAAAAGCAATTTTGTTTTGGGCGCGACAGAGGGCTCGTCTGTTCCCCCAAAAAAATAATAAGTAAGGGCTCAACAGACGACCCTTTTCCCCCACAAGTGGTAAAAAATTGTTTTGCTCCGTTTTTTAAAAAATTCATTCAACACTTTTCCCCGCGGCCCCCTGGGTAGGGGATTTTAAAACCATTAAGGGGCCCTTTTTAAACCCCCGCTTTTTTTGGGGGCGGGGGGCCCTTTTTTGCTTGGGTTTTTTTGGGGGGAGGAGTTCCCCTTTTAAAAACGGTTGGATTTTTTATTTAAAAACTCCCCAAAAAACTGCCCCCATGCGACTTAAAAGAGCCGGCTAAAAAAAAGAAAAAACTTCATCCACCCCAAACCTTTTTGGAAAAAAGGGTAATTTTTTGGGAAACCTTCCCCAACTAATTTAATTAAAATTAGCAGTTCAAAAGGGGTTTTTGTGGGCGTTTTGGGGCCACGGGGCAAATGGCACTCTGTGTCACCACACTGTGGCGCGACAAAGTGGCTCGTCTGTTCGAGCCCTAATGAATGCGTGTTTTGACAGTCCTTCGAATTCTTTTAGAAAGATTATACTAAATAATGTATTTTTAACCTTTTAAAAAACCCAATATTATGGATTTTAAATTGCCCTAAAATAGTCACACAGCTTACACTTCCTATCTGTTAGTCAGATAAACCTAATTTAAATGTGCACTCACCATACTAATTTGTGGTGGTGATCGTGTTATATAATATTTATATCTCTTTCCAAAGTATTTTAAGCTATAACAATTAGTAGATCTTGTAGAACATTTTAAAAAGCTTTAAAGAAAATATAATGTTTTACCTATTTGAAAAATGAACGCAGGGTAACATTTCTTATGTCTTGTTTTAAGTTTTTTATATTTTTTATTATTTAAATTACATTTTATTGTCAAATAATACTTTGGATTTTTATGCATTTCGTCTTATTAGTAAGTATCTAACACTAAACATAGTGGTTGCGGCGCTATTTGTGTATTATCTGTAGGCACAATCGCATCTTGGGTTTTAAATTTTTCAATTAATTAACTTGTTTTTTTTTTTTAATCTGGTAAGGGTAAAGACATGGCTCTTGCTAAATTTCTAAACCTAAGCTCTTTAAAATATTTTCGTACGCGACTACTTTTTTAGGGCCTATCGAAAGGCTTATATTATCTGGTTTTAATTTTTTTTACAATACGTTTCATATAAATTATTAGAACATGAAAAGTTGGTTTCTTTTAAGATCTATAAAAAGAGGTATCGTAAAAACACCATGAATGAATGAAGTTTTTGTTTTTTAAATTTATAAAATATTAACATTAGTATACTTTTTTAGTACACATTTTAAAGTCCCTGGTAATTGCTACAGCATCAGTATTTAACCCCATGAAACTAAAAAAAGAGACAATTCCATATATCAGTTAAACACATTTATATTTTATTTGTCCATTTATGCAATCATGATTTTCTTTGACCCATTTATGTCGAAAAGTGTTAAATATGTGATTGTAATAAGTATTCTTTTTATTACCTAATAACTACCCACCCCCTCACACTCACGCTACTGGTAGCAACATATGGGATATCTTAAAAAAGTGATAATCTAGTTTTAGATACCACCTTCAAAGACCGATAATTTTTTATGGAATAAATGGCACAATTTTTTATTATTTTTTTTATGTTATGCATTACACTTTAGCTGCTGAGAAATATTCTGATCATTAAATACTAATTTATGTTGCCTAAATCAAGAGTTTAATTCAAATATCAAGAGACTCAGGAGCAATTAAAGGGTACAAAGCCAAACGAAAGTCGATAAGCAGATTTATTCTTCCGATAAACTCTCCCTTTAATAATGTAAATTAAACCAAAAGTAAAACTTATCCAAGGTCGGTAATTTATCTTTATTTGCCACAGGACTTTTATCTAACCCTCTAAAAAAGTTCCATACGGAGTGCACAAATTTTATAAAGTATAATTTTTTTGTTTATATTAGTATAAAAGTAGTAAGTTTTTTAATCTCTTATACAGGGTGCCACAGATTCGAGTGCATGGGGATCTCCAAAACATCCACCAACCACCCCATTTTTCCAGGTTATGAACTCATTTTATCTTTTCGACCTTTCGGCGGCGTTGCGTGCTTACGTTCGCAACGAACTGGCTTGTGCTAGAGTCTCTAATCTCTAATCTCTAACCTTGATTTAGGTAGGTCAAAAATTATTTGGCCTAAACTTACCTTTGGATTTTCTACCAAATTTATCTATTGAATTTACCGGTCCCCATCTAACAATTCCCACACCGAGTCGTTTGACTTTCAATAAATATTAACACTATTATTTTTCTGTTTTCACTGGCCGAGGAAATCGTCTTCGGAGATTTTGATGTTCACAATAAGAATTGGTTAGGTTTTATAAAAACTGACACATAAGACAGAGCAGCCAAAACCTTCGAATTCAATAACTCGCTCACCAATCTAATCATGGAACCTACTTACTTCCCTAACCATAATTCTAATCCTCCAGATCTTTTTTTTACTTTTAATCCTAAACTCTACCAACCATCAGTAACTGCTCCCCTTGGTAGCTCAGATCCTGTTTTAGTCACTGAATACATTCTAAGGCAACTGAATGTATGCCTCCAAGCACTATCTGGCACTACAACTGGGCCGACTGGGATAGTCTGAGAGATTTCTTTGCCAACTACCTTTGAGATGCCACCTGCTTTTCCACATACGATTTCTCCAAAATTTGTAAACAACTTACCGAAACAATTCAACTAGGCATTAAGATCTATATTATTCATACTAAAAAGAACTTCAGATCTTCAAATGACAAACCGTGGTTTTCCAAATGTGGCTGTGACCAAGCCAGACTTTTAAAAATCCAAGCCCACAAAAAGTTGCTTTAAAGCCCTAGTCCCGAAAATCGACAGGCTAGCATCCAAACAAGAAATCAGTATAATTAAACTATGTTAGAAGCTAAAGACCGTTATAACAATGGGATAAAAGATAAAATTCTCTCTTGCTTAAGTGACAGTAAATCATTCTGGTCCTTTTCCAAAAACATTGGTCAATATTTTTACCTCTACAGATCACGCCTACCCTTTTTTTCTTAAAAACAAAAATCGTCTTGGCTGAATAGCATACCAGCAATTGTTTAAAAAAAATGGGCTCCTGAGCTCGCACCCATCTTAACTCCCCTCTTTCAAATATCTTACGACTCGGATTTTTTTTCGAAAACCTGGAAAGCTGCACGTGTGCAATCTGTCCCCAAGTTTAATTCCATTAAAACACAGTCATGTTCGCTGTCGTGAAAAAAGTCTGCCAATACTCATCCGTTACATATGATAGTCCAGGTTCGGCCAAACGAAGAATCATTTAATCTTGTGGGCTTTACTTTTGAGAATTATTTTAACTGACACAAACACATTACATCCATAGACTTAGCAGATTAAAAAAAAACTTGGATTCCTTTTTCGAGCCGGAAAGTATTTCTCTTCTTCTAATCTGTATACTCTGTATGTATCCTAGATCAGACCCTTTTTAGAATATTGTTCTGATATCTGCGAAATGGCGTCTTTTACAACACTTGGCATTTCTAACTCCATTTAAAGAGAGCTGTTTTTCTTATTACTGATCCCACACTTACAGAAAAGCTTCTTTTCCTTGCCCACCGACGAGCTGTAGAGGATCTGTCGCTCTTTTATAGATATTTTCACGGCAGTATAGTTTCTCCTTTGGCAGCTTCCAACAGAGCAAAACGTAGTATTACTTTTATGCATCCTTTTACAGTCCAACTTAAAAGGCCTTAAATTTTTTACTTTCTTCGTTTTTTCATCTCTAGAATGTCAAGACTATGGAACCTGATACCCCCAGAAGTTTTCCCAATTTCCTCCAAATCTCTAAATATTTAGGTCTCGTGTAAATAAACATCCTCTTACTACACTTCAGACCCCCACGGTACGTTCGTACTCAGGCCTCATATTTATGGACTGTCCCAAGATAAAAAAGTCAGCATAAATGGTTTTACCTTGTAAAATGTTTAAATAATAAATCTTATCTTAACTAATCATCACATAAACTAAAAAGGTGATCTTGAAAATAATCGGTATACTTTATAATATTAATACTGTGGTTGCTAAATTACAATTTAAATAAAATGTGTCAAATAAATTGCCTAAAATTTTACACATTCCTTTGTGTCATATTTTTCTCATATTTGTTTTTAGTTTCTGGCAATGACGTGTTTATTAAAGTGAAGGGACTTCAAGCTACATTAGGAAATGGAAAAATAAATATAACGTTTTCCGAAAACTCTCAAGTAAGTTCTTTAGAGAAAAATGAAATAAATCTAGTTGGGGCAGTAACTTCAAAAACCTTTTATTTAGATTGGGATGGAGGTAAAGGTGTTTTCACACCCACCAATTTAACCGTCATTACCGATACCGCTGAAAGAGGACATATAATGTATTATCAGCCCGAAAGTCCTGGAATTTTAAGACTTGAGTATCATCTGGTATTACTTAAGGATATTAGTGGTATATATCAGTACGTAAAAGCTTTTAATCCAGGTAACGAGACTTTAGATATATCTGAATTAAGAACAGTTTACCGCTTTAATCATCAATTGATGCCTCATATCAGTAATGGTAAAATTCACGGTGATACACCCTCAGATTTGGGTTCTAGACCCTTAATTCAAGATACTACATGGCAATTAGCAGATGGTACTTATTGGTCTAAATATGACTACTGCGAATATATTCGAAAAACTCCTTGGTTTGGAGTTTTTGGAGGATACTATGGAGCTTGGGTCATATCTGCTAGTCGTGAATACCATTCAGGAGGACCCCTTAAACAAGATCTTTTAGTTCATCATGATTCCCTGATGGCTAATTATTTGACAAGTTCTCATTATGGTACACCTAATCATCAGGCAGAACCTGGGTGGTCAAAATTCTTCGGCCCTTGGCTCATTTACGTTAATACGGGAGACGACGATGACGTCTTAAAAGATGTATCAAGACAGGCTGAAGTTGAACGAGCAAAGTGGCCTTACGATTGGGTGAGCGATTTGGATTTTCCGCTAAAGAGAGGTACTCTTACAGGTCAAGTAGTTGGACAAACAAATGCTACCATCGTACTGTACTCTTCCACATTTGAATCATTTGAACTACAAACGAAGGGTTATTTATATCATACAGAGACTGATCTAAATGGAAATTTTATTTTGAAAAATATTAGACCTGGAACTTATCGACTAGTTGCATACCCAATGGCTGGACATGCTAGTGAAGCTACAGCAGAGTTAAACGTTACTGTTAGTACAGGTTGGTGTACTGATGTTATTATATTTTTATTAAAAATCTTTCCAAAAGATTTTTTAAATTTTAAATACAGTATTGTAATTTATTGTGTTACAAATATACAGGGTAAGTAGAAAGTCAATAAACGTTGTTTATCAAGCATAAAAAATCGGTAGTACTAATAAGCAAATATTAGTGCATTTATTAATCGCAAAGTCATCTTTCGTCGACTCTCGGTTTAGCCGGAAATGATTTAAACCTTTTGTTTTTAAATGCAACAACCTGTATATTTTATTGGGATCGGACGCAGAATAAAAAACTACAATAAGTAAAATTCTATATTAAATTTTGGTTTTATGTATGTAATTATAAATTAATTAAAATAAAAAATTTTTTTAGCCGTGGTCTCACCTTAAAAACCACTGACATTTTAGTTAATATGGCAAAATCTACTAAAACAAATTAACCTATTTTGTCAAGTCTTTCATGATATTAATTGTAAAATTTCAGTTTGTTTTTTTGGGATACTTTCCTTATCACTTTTTGTAAAATGGGACCTCTTCGGTGCAGGTCCCGGGATATAACTCAGTTCGTTATAGCCGTTCAGCCTTGTTGACCCATATGACTCTGCAAATCGCCTGCAAGTAGTAAAGCGAGTATCCACAAGAAAACAAACTGAAACCTTAATCCGCCACAAAACTGCAAAAAATATTTATTAATTGTAGACTAAATCAAATTTCTTATAGACTTTTGATCTAGTCGAAAATAGTCGATCATTGTTATCGATACATAATAAAAAACTACATTAATTAAAATTATTTTCTTTTCTTTTATTCAAAAAGTGATAAAAAAATTAAATCAACAATATTTTTAAAAAATTGCCTTTCCTATAAAATCATTGACATTAGTTACTATAGCGAAACCTATTAACCCATTAACGGCCAACCCAATAAAAAAACTTCTACTTATGGACATGTCTATTGAATATTGCTTAAAATACATTAATTAAGAAAAGTTTTTCATTAAAACATTTTTATTCCCGGTTTTTAAGCCAAAATACATAGGTGCGTATACGCACCTTTGGCCGAAACCAGTAAAAGATATAGTTGGTTACAAAAGTTTATAAACAACATGCTATGAAGAAAATAATGATTAATATATTGTTAAAAAATTGGAATACGAAAGAAAACAACCATTACTTCTTATGAAAATTTTCGAAACAATCTGGATGCAGATGAAACATACATTTTCTACACAGGTAAATAGTGTTACTTTTACAGAACCTACATTTTTTTCTTGCACTGTTCAAATCTCTAACAATAATATGCCCAATATTATCAAATCGTATGTCGTTTGGTAAGGCAGTTCTAGAGGGGCGACCATAGGAAGAGTGAGAAGATGATGGAATATCCAAAGGATTATAGATAATTTCTTCTTGTCCACTAAATTTCAGTAGGGTACGCACTAGTTGCGATCTAAATTCTATCTGAGAAATATTAGCAATTCTATATATTTTCCAACTGTTAACCACCATGCTGTCAACCATATTTGTAAATAACGGCCACCACCATTTTTTGCCCCGAATTCGAATACGGTAATTTCCAATTCCGTTGTCATGAAGGTCCACGCCCCCCATGTATTTGTTATATTCGTGTATAACATTAGGCTGAGGTAGAAAAATATCTTTTCGCTCTTTTCGATTATATCGTTTGGCTTGAGTTAGCGGTAAAACTTGACATGTATTTGACATTACAGTTACAACAGAATTGTCGTTCCAACGCACAACTAAAACTTGCAAATTGGAGTCAAAAGCACAACTATAAGAACCTTGTTCTTTTTTGGCAAAAGTTTTGCTATTTTCAATAGGACATTTCGCTGTACGATTCTCTCTAACTGTTCCTGTTGCGTAAAATCCTTTATCCTTTAGAGCAGCAAAAAGAGAATAAGACGTGAAGACATTATCGAAAAATATTCTATGATGACCCGGATTTTCTACCACTGAGAGAAGATCCATAACAATCCTTGTTTCTAATGCCATAGAATGATCTGCGTTTTCTTCTTTTCCACCATAAGGAATGAACTTGAATAAATAACCAGTGTCAGAACATAAACACCAAAGCTTGAATCCAAATCTAATTGGCTTCCCGCGAATAAACATTTTGCAAGAGTGTCGTCCAAAATATGGGACCATTTCTTCATCAATAGAAAGATTTTCAGCAAATATACCGAACTGGGTACACTTTTTTTTGTTTATAATTTCAAAAATCGGTGTTAGCTTTGCAAACTTGTCACTTTTTGTTTAGTTTTGAGTTATCAGCTAGATGAATATATCGTTTTATTGATCTGAATCTATTTCGACTCATAGTTTCCCTGACAACACGGACTTCTTTATCTTCATCTTTTGACCAGTACATATCAGCTTGCGGCAAAGTATGATACCCAGACAAAATGAGAATGCCAATAAATCTTTTGAAATCGCATTCATTAATTTCAAAATTATGATGGTTTTTCTGAGCTGCGTAAGTACAGGTGAAACTCAAAATACTATCAACTACTTCTTTATCAAAAAATAAAGAAAATATTTCATAAGGTGATTTATTACCATGCTCGGCTTTGATATTCTCCAAATATCGCTCGGAACTAAGCTGGGGAGCGGTGTTGTACGAGAGTATTTCAGTAATTTTCCAATTTGGAACAACAGATTTGAGTGCCCTTCCTTCTTGACAATCGGTCCTAGCACGTTTAGCTAATTGACTCAAAGGTACATCTTCGGAATCATCACTGTCAATACTTTCTTGTGTTATGTTAGGAATTTCCTCGATATCCTCTTCCCCCCTGCTTTCGTTTCCTATAATTGGTTCTACTTCAGTCCCCGCAATGTCCGTTTCCAGGTTCTCCTCACCGAGAATATTTTCGTCAATATCTTCTTCGTCCGTAACTTCATCTGTCTCGGGCGGCACGTAAATGACATCAACAGAATCAGCTATTTGACAATCTGAATCTTCTTCTAATAAAGCAATAAGCTCTTTTGTGGTCAATGGTCTTTTCATTTGATACGTTGACAACCCACTAAAACAGTTTGAATAATAAAAAAATAATATCGTCAAACTATAGAAAAAATAAATAAAACATACCACATTTTTAGAAAGTAATATGAATAGGAAAAGAACCAACTAAAATCTTTCAAGCAATGCACTTAGACTAACTAATTTGCAAAACTCTTTATCACAGCGAAACGAACTGTAACACGGATAAAAGTAAACTAACGGAAGCGTGGAGTCGATATTTGAGACCTGTCTCAACTCGTAAAAAAATGTCTTACCTGTTACTGGCCAAAGGTGCGTATACGCATCCGCTACAAATACAGACGGATTTCGAAAACATTTTCAAAATTGAACTGACTTAAGTATCTGGAGTACTAATCATACATATATTTTATTTGTATTTAGCATAAAAGTATTATATGTGGTGCATATTTAGTAACGGAAAAAAATGGGAATGTAAGCAAAAGCAAAAATCTGCAAATTACAGCTTATTCATAACTCTTTTTTTATATAAAAAAAAAATAATTTCAACAATAAAAAATATTTTTTAGATATTCCGTAGTATTGGGAGATATAATAATAATACACGAAGAGGAAAATATTACTTTTGCTTATAAAAAAAAATCATATAGAAAGGTTTCGTTGACGCACCTTTGGCCATTAATGGGTTAAAACAAATCAACTTATTTTGACTTTTGACAAGTTCTTATTTCGATTAGTTTTTCAAAAGTGACGCGATTAGCTCGAAGTAATTTTATTTTAATATTTTTATTATTTTTTAAATAAAACAAAGACCCTTATTTTAACTTCTTCTAATGTAGTTTTATATTATCCATCTAATAATAATAAAATATACAGGGTGTTGCATTTAAAAACAAAAAGTTAGAATAATTTTCGGCTAAACCGGAAGTCGACAAAATATATCATTGTGATTATTAAATTATTGTTTGCTATTTAAGCATGGTTTTAAAAATAATGGATTCATAATTAGAGGAGATAATCAAGCGTGTTGGGACTTTTACTTACTCTGTAGATCGAATTAGTAGGATTCATATTTAGCAGGTTCGTAATAATTTTGGGTTAAGGAGGTTTATAATCAAATATATTTTAGCATTTAAGAGATAAAAAATATAAAAAAAAAAATATTTTATAAATGTAGATAAACATAGACTTAAGACATTTGGAATGGATGTTTATGTTTTTTAAGGCTCTCTTACAACAATATTTTTTGTAATCATCTGCTACTCTGGGCAAGGGTTGCAATCTGCCACCCTCAATGGTTTTTCCATTGTATTTTACATTGCTCATTTGTATTGCTGATTTCATATTGCAGTTTCTAATTAAGTAAGACCTTTGCAAACTATTTAAAATTTAAAATTTTCAATACCCGAAAAAGATACAGTGAAAAAAATATTAAGGGTTACAGATTTCAACCCTTTTCCAGAGGAGCAGATAAATACAAATATTGTTGTAAGAAAACCTTGAAAATATAAACATCCATCCCGAATTTCACCATCTAATTTTATTCATATTTATAAAATTATATAATTATTTTTTTTTAAACTTTTCCGCCCTGTAGTTCAAAAGTTAAAAAGTTTGGGACATATGTTTTTTTTTTGTATTTTCATTCAAGGAGTTTGTCTATAAATTTTTATGCTATATTAATTGAAAAACACCCTGTATTTAAAAAAAACTGCTTTATTTGAATGGCCGACAATTGCAATAATATAGTAACAAGCAAGTTCTTTATTTTTATTTTATTTAAATTTATATATTTTAAGGGTGGCCAACCTTACCTCTATATTTATATCTTTTGCGCTTATATCGTTATAGATGTGCTGTGTTGCCGGTTGTGTATAGGATGATCTTTAAATAAATTAATGGGTCTGTGTACTCTAAGACGTCTTTGAAAGCACCATTTATTTAAATCGATATAATGTAAAACCTATTTAGTAAATTTACCACCTACCGTTTTAAGTAAAGAAAAATATCATAGTGATTGTGACATTTCATGTTTTGTAGGTGATCTAGATGTGGGTACTCTTTATTTACCCATTCTTACTGGTATTCTCTGGAATATAGGAGAAACAAATCGACTCTCGGACAATTTTAGATATTGTGATGAACATCGTAACTTTTACTGGCACACGCTTCCACCTACAAATTTAAGTTTTATTATTGGAAAGAGTAACGAAGGAAAAGAATGGTACTATGCACAAACGCATAATGGTTCCTGGAATATTATTTTTAATGACAAGCCGGATAACCAGTCTAGAATTCTACGTGTTGCTATTGCTGCAGCAAGTGGTTCTTTAATATTTAATGTAACCACAGCCCGTCTTAGAGTTTCTGTGAATGGTTTTAAGGTTGGAGAGTTTGAGTACGAAAATGACAAAACTATATATCGTGACGCTTTGCAAAGTGGAAATTTTTATGCAGAAAAAATTACCGTAAATGCTGATAAAGTAGTTGATGGAGAAAATGTGGTATCACTAACTGTATTAGATGGTATGTTTATGTATGACGCAATAAGTTATCAAAGGAATATGGTTGGTAACGCCTTTATAAATACCTAGTACTACCCAATTTTGTACGTATCGTGAATAAACATATTTATTTATTATGTGTTTCATTTATCCATGCCCTGTTCCCCATATAAAGGGTGTCCGGAAATAACAATTAAAAATTTTAAAGTACGATTTTACATAAAAATATATGAAAAAAAGTTCATATAAACATAGGTCCGGAAATGCTTCCAGAGGGAGCTACAGTCTCTGGAAGATAGTGTCAGAAAAGTAATTTTTATTTAATTTATTAGGATCTACTCACAATACAGAAATTAACTTCTACGTTTAAATTAGAGTGATTGGAGATTACTTTTTAAAAATATCAGGTGACCCATATTGCAACCAATGGCGTGGGAACAAAGGGGTGGTTAGTTATTTAGGGTAATATTTTTTTTCACCGAGTATATTTTTGCTACCTTTTAAATAAATTGTGTTTCTTTAAACATTTTTACGTAAAAAAGGTTTTCTTGGTATAAAGTCGTATTTTGACGGTTTTCGAGATAAACGGACTTAAAAGGACGACTGCAGTGCGTAAATACAGTAAACAGGCTATGTAATAAAAAAAAGAAGAAGCTTGAATACCAATTTAAAATGTAGTTATCCTTTCACACTTATTGCCAAAAACGAATTTACTGATACCTACAACAAATCCACCAAAAACTTCATTTAAAAATGTAACGCATAGGATACCAAGCGTTTCGCAACAAATCATAGTTGGCTTAATATAAATGCATTTGAACTTGTTTAATAAGCAACTTCACTTTGTCACTATTTGAAGTTTTAGACCCGACGAAAACCCACATGCGATTTTTAAATCAAGACGCCAAGAAAAAATTTCCATTAATGTCTGGGCGGAATTATTTGGTGACTATTTAATAGAGCCCTACATTTTACCAAATAGATTAAACGGTGAATCATACTTAGAGTCTCTACGAAATGTGCTACAAGACCTACTTAATGATGAGGCTTATGCTCTAAGGACAGAAATGTACTTCATGCAAGACGGGGCTCCACCATATTTCAGTCTTAAAGTCAGGCACATTTGAATGAAGTTTATCCTGTATGATGTATAGGACGAGGGAGCCCTGTAGCTTGGCCACCTCGTTCTCCAGATCACAATCCATAAAATTATTTTTTACGGGATTACCTAAAATCTTTAGTATACGAAGTACCAGTCCGCAGCGTTGAAGAATTAGAGCAGCGGGTGTTTGCTTGTTGTGAAGTTATAAGAAATAAACCTAGTATTTTTAGAAAAGTAAAAAGATCTATGAGAAAACGAGTTCCGAATGCATTGAAGAGAACGGAAATGATTTTCAACACTTATTATAAAATTTATAATACCATTGAAAAACATTTAAAAATTTAGGGACAGCGTTGTATATTATTTTGATATTGATTTTTATTAATAAAATTATTACTCAAAAAAAATAATAATAATAAAAAATCGTCCGTTTATCTCGAAAACCGTTGACTATATGACTTTATACAAGGGTAACCTTTTTACGTAAAAATGATCAAGGAAACATAATTTATTTAAAATATAGCAAAAATACACTCGGCGAAAAAAAATATGACCCTAAATAACCAACCACACCTTTGTTCCCACGCCACTGGTTGCAATATGGATCACCTGATATTTTCAAAAAGTGACCTTCAAATACTCTAACTTATACTTTAAAGTTAATTCCTGCATTGTAAGTAGATCCTAATAAATTAAATAAAAACCACTTTTATGACACCATCTTTAAGAGCCTGTAGCTCCCTCTGGAAGCATTTCTGGATTAATATGAACTTTTTTTCATATCTTTTTATGAAAAATCATATCTTAAAATTCTTCATTGTCGTTTCCGGACACCGTGTATTAAAATACATGTTTTAAATAATATACCTAATTATCAGTTGCAGCATTTCATACGGACCGATAAAAGGTTTATTGTCTGTCGACCAATACCAGTAAATAATTAAGCTAAACAGAAAAAAAATCAATCATTTAAAGTGTTTAATTAGTTTTTTTTTAGTGAATATTACAAAAATTTATTATTATCATTGTAAGCTGTAAAAGTTAGTGTGGTAATTAAAGTCACCTTACAGGATATGTTAAGTGGCTACCATTAAAGGAATAATATAAGTAGAAATAAGAAAAAGGTATAATATTTTATTTATGAAAATTTAGTTACCCATATAGGTTTGGTGATTTACTATGATGTGGTGTAAGAGTTGTTCTAATATTAGAGATGTATTTCTTATACAGGGTGTAAAAAGTATGCTCATAATGTTAATGGACGTTAATGGGGCTCAAAACAAGTCAAAAAGTGTATATAACATATGTGTCAAAACTTGACAGGTTTTTATCTAAACGATATCAAAGTTACAAACTTTGGTAGCAATTATTTCTGAAACGCTTAACAATTTGCAACTTTTGTCTTAATCGCTTATCGTTTGATTCATTTGCTAATAAAATAAGCTTAGTTTTAAATGTAATAGTCTACAAATTAAAAAAATAAAAATTATTATGTTTCCCCCAGTTAAAAATTTTAAAAACAATTAGCAGCTGCGCGACAGGTAGCGTGGAGTTCATCAAGTCAGTCGTGCATTGCCTTCTTGCCGCGGTATTCTTGTCCGTTTTTTATTTTGAGCGTTGAAAACCAAAATAATATTTTTAAATCGGGAATATGCCGATATGTTATTAATTTACGGCAAGACAGATTTTTACGTCGGCTACATCCATTAAGGACAACCATAATGCAGGCGTACCAAAGAGTTTTGAAAACGGGATGTGTGCAACCAAGAAATCTTATTCTTTCAGCAAATTAAAAAAGTGCTGTTTTATAACATAATAATTTGTGCTCGTTAAATGGATATTCAGTTTAATTTTATGGTAAGTAAAATTATTTTTTAAGTACAAATAAAAACCCCAAACAAATTAAAAATTAAAACGTGTTTTCCGTTAATAAACATTTCTTAAAAAAAAATGTAAATATGTAAAACCTCGCAAAAAACCTTCCACATTTAACTAGATGTGATAAAGCGGGCGTAGTGTTTCCAGATTTTTAAACTTTAAAAAGCCATATTTCAAAAACAATTAACTCATATGTTTTTGGCTTTTTTTACTTGTTTTGAGCCCCAATATCGCCCATTATAATCGTGAGCATCATACTTTTTACACCCTGTATTTGTAAAGATTTCAGATCGTTCAATTATCTTGATACTCTCACTGGATAACGGTCTGTATTTACCTGTAGCAATATTTTTTTTGATGTTCTTGTCAAATTCTTGTGTATTATTACCACTGTAGCGCTGCCCTTATCTGCTGAAAGAGTTTTGATGTTCTTCTCCTTTTGTAAATCCCTAATTGCTTTAAGTTCTTCCTGTGTGATGTTAGTTGTCCCTATTTCTATTTTTCCCTTTCCTAAAAGGTAATATAATATTTGTCTTTTTTGCCCTTTCAGTGGTGTTTTCCGGATTTTGCCGATTTTATAATTCGGTGATCATCCTTTCATGTTTCTTATAAAGTTCGTATCGAGCCTTGGAATATAGTCTAATTATATTTTTAGATATAGGTAAGTGGCATTTTTATAAAGTTAAATCTTTAATTTTTTTATTCAATTTTTATTTGACAGCTATCCGTATATTTCGTTACTTCTTGCCTTTCTAAAACAAAACATAAACAAATAACAGGAGGTCTTATAAAAACAAGCGGATCTGCATAATAACAGACAGCCAGGCATCACTAGCGGTACTGGTAAACCCCAAGGTAACGTCCACGTTGGCATGAGAATGCCAAAAAGAACTGGAAGTCCTGGGATGACGCAACAGGGTAACTCTCCTGTGGGTACCAGGACACTCGGAAATAGAAGGCAACGAAAAGGCGGATGAGCTAGCAAGATAGGGATCAGCCATACCATACTTTGGACCAGAACCTGCCCTTGAAGTGACCAAATCCACAGCAAGGGCAAACCAGGGTATGGGGATACAAGTTGCAGAATTTGCGACGAACGGAAAGAAACAGCCTACCATATCCTATGCAAATGTAAAGCGTTGAATCACAAAAAACAGGAAATATTTGGGCAACCGAAAATGAGCCCACAGGAATATATTAACCAACCAGTCTTGGGGGTTATACAGACTTGTAGAAAAAACAAAATCAATGGGAGAATTGGTATAAAAAATAATTAGGCACAAAAAGCCCAAGAGGCTGCGCTGCCTCCGGTAGTAAATCTAGACGGCTCCCAGGGAAGAAGAAGAAAAAGAAACATCCATCTACAAACCTACAATTTTTTAAAATTCAGTACTGTAGCAAAATGATAGCCAAAAAGGGGATTTATTAAGCTTTTATTTAATTTATAAACTTGGATTTCAAGACGAGCAGCCGTCAATGAAGCAACACTAAAAATGCAATTTTAGATGTTAGGTGTTGGTCAAACGCACTAACAAACGAATTAATTATATTTCTATATTTATTACATTTTTCTGTCGATTACAATATATGACCTAGGACTAGGGTTCATTCCCGGGAATTCTCGGCTCGAGAATTCCCGGGAAATCGTTGGGCTTTGTTCCCGGGAAATCAAGCTCGAGAAAACTCGAGAACTCGAGAAATCATATTTGAGTCTATGAAATTATAAAATAAAACTAATTGCGTTTGCCGTTTGATTTAAACGCGCGGCGGCGGGGCGGCACGGGCCAAAGCGCTCTGGCGGCGTCGTTTTATACATAATACAATACAGTAGGTAATACACCAGTAATGCCAACCTAGGAAATTATTCCCTAGTTCTAGGGATTTTTTCCTACAATAGGGAAAAAGGGAATTTTATTTAATATCTAGGGAATTTTCAACTTTGGATTGTTTTCAGTTCAATTTATAGAATTTCAGTCAATTTATCAATTTTAATATTAAATGGACTACTAATGACAAGTACTTATTAAATCCTTATACCCTAGGTTATGGTTTGACCATTGTATATTTTCAAAACTTGCTTCTTGTTGCGCTGATTAATCTAATACGGGTTAATTCGTGGTATCGGGTTTCGGGGAATTACAGATCAACTGCTACTTAGCATCTCTCTGCATGTTGTTGCCCTTTTGTATTTAGTGGTTGTTGCCCACAAAATACTAAGGGAAAAAAGAAATGTCAAGTTCGTGTATTTGTTGCCCCACAGTAATGCCGAGACTGAGCGAGTATTTTCAGTCGTTACCGACGTTAAAAATAAAAAGCGAAATTAATTATCCAGTGAGGCATTAAATGCAGTGTGTTTAATTCGTCTTTCTAGTGAAAACTGCTGCCAAAATTATTCATTAAATGAAAAGCATTTAAGTCTTATGAAAAAGGAAAACCTTTATAAAAAAAAGATTGATTTTAAGAATTTTTAGAATTGTTTTTTTTTTGTTTAGAAACTTTATTTTTGTTAATTCATTTTGCTATCTATGTCCATTGTTACCATGAGATTTTATTTTTATGTATTTTTTGAACTTTTCTGACAATAAAGTCATTTCGTAAATTATTTTTCTATTTAATTTTGATCTAGGGAATTCTAGGATTTTTTCACAGAAAAATTGGGAATTTTCAGCGAGCTTGGTTGGCAACACTGTAATACACACACGTTCATTAGTGTTTCGACTCTAGCTGAGTTCAGACGGTTTACAAAGTGTAGTACACGCAATTTGTAAATTTCTCGACAACCCGAGAAGACCCGAGAAATTAGCCTCGAGAATTCTCGAGACCCGAGAAATTGATAAGCTCGAGAAATCATGAACCCTACCTAGGACTAGCTTTTATTGACTTTAAAATAAGGGTAAAAAGAATTCTTTTACTACATTTTTATTAGTGTTCTTACAATCAACAGAGACTTTTTTCTTTTCGTACTTTTAACAGGTGAAGCATCCTAGTCTTAAAAAAAATTAAATATTTGAAATAAATTATTTGGTTATACCTTTAAAATTTGTTTCCAAAAATTTGTTAAAAATTAATAGCAGGAACTTTTAAAAAATAAATATGGCAAAGACAATGACCATTTCACAATAGAATAGTTTAATAGTATATAATAAAAATTAAATATCGTTAGTTTAAGTTTGGATAAGTTTAATAAATTAAAAGAATTTTTTGGTATAGATAAAGTTTGATAACCCTTTATGTGATTATTTTCTTTGGTCTGTTGTACACCGTATTAATTGTTATTCGCTTTGTTGCCTGTTTAAAGTTAAGGCTCTTTTGTAGTTTAACTTTTTTTGTATTATATATTTTCTTTGCAATAATTTTAATACAACAGTTTTTTTTTTAATTTTTTATCTAAAAAGATTAGAGGTCGGTAACCTACGGCACGCGTGCCAGACTTGGCACGCCTGGCAGTTTAAAATGGCACGCATAACTTTAAAAAAAAAGCAATAAAATAAATATTTAATTTTAAGGATACTTATTGTAAATTCAAAATAATCTACGAAGTTGTACAGGGTTATCCATTATATTTTGACACCCACCTACAGCCTTTATTGTGGCCGATAGAAAAAAGCTTTGAATACAAAACTTTTAAGGTTGAAAATAAACCACCAGTTTTTTAATTCGGATTAAAAAAATGAACATCGCAAAACTGTCAAAAATCAACCAACTATATATTTGTTAATGGAACACCCTGTATATTGTTCGATAAAATGAAATTTTTTTTTCGTCTTTGAAAATATATAGTTTATTGATATTTGGTTAAGCCGTTTTTGAAATATTTATGTTTTAAATGATCCGTCAGTTGGGGGGCGTCGGCCACATTTCGCGGTAGATTGTCAAGTATGCCTTGATGCACAGTGTAGCTGCTTCGTTGCAATTGTTTTAATGGTTTTTGGGCTGTTAGGCCAGCATCGATTGTCGGGTTGACTTGACGTTTCGCCAACACGAGCGGCTGGCATCTTCAGAAGTTGCTTCCTGGTTGACAGTATGCGAAGATGCCAACCGCTCGTGTTGGCGAAACGTCAACTCAACCAGACAATCGACGACGGCCTAACAGCCCAAAAACCATTGAAACATTAGACAATGGCACAGTTTATTTGTTGCAATTGTTTTAACAATGGTTGTTATGACAACTATAAGCGCCATTTTTCATCCACGTACTTGTCTATTCAAAATAAAAACATATTGCGTAGACCAAAAACGGGTTATTCTGAGGAAGAAAAACGTCAAATAATAAAATTATTTTATTCAAACGATAATAATGCGGCAAGAGTTAGAAACGAATATCGACAAGTATACTAGCGAAGAAGTCCATTAATAAATACTATTAAAAATACAATTAAACATTTTGAAAAACGAAATAGTATTCAACGAAAGCCCAGGGCAGTTCAAAGAAATTTAGATGAAAAAAATTGATATTTTACCTCACTTTCAAGGTAAAATCAACTAAATTTTTTGAAGAATGTTTATACCTATATTGTCTATTGTGTAAATAATGCCACATTCTACATATTGCCTTGTAAGTATTTTTAAATTATGTAATCTTCATTTAGAAAATCTTGAATATTTAATACCAGAGGTAAAAAATATTTCTGGAAAATTCTATGGCAAAATTAAACGTACGCTCAAACGTAAGAAGTTTCATCCTTTTAAGTTTCTACCTGTTCAAACCTTGACCTAAGAACATAAGAGGCAGAGACTTGAATTTTGCACTAAAATGTTTGAGAGCATCCAAAAAGATGACAACCTTCTTATAAAATTATATTCACAGATGAAGCATCATTTACTACAGCGGGAGCATTTAATTGTAAAAATAAACATTTCTGGGCTACAGAAAATCCTCACCAAATCCAAGCAGTGAAAATTCAGGGACGAAGATCGATTCAAGCATGGTGTGGAAGGCTAAATAATAAGGTAATAGGACCAATTATATACGAAGGATCCCTGACTGGTCAACGGTATTTAAATATGTTTCAAACGGAAATAGAAGATTTCTTAGAAAATATTCCTGTTAGACAATATTAAAACTTAATATGGCATCAAGACGGTGCCCCTTCCTATTAGTTACTAATTTTATAAATAAAAAATATCCAGTTTGAATAGGGAGATATGGCCAAACTAGGTGGCCGCCTAATAGCCCTAATTTAAATCCGTTGGATATTTTTTTGTGGAGGTACCTCAAAAATAACATCTATTATAATAGAACGGAAACTTTAGAAGTGGTTAGACAAAGACTAAACAACTTAGTGACAGAATTAAATTTGGAAAACTCGCATTTTATAATAGCTTTTATAAATCACAAATTAAAACGTAATATGCGAAATTGTATTCAAAAAAATAAAGTCTGTATAGAAAATATTTAGTGTTGTCATCATTTATATTACCATCAGTGCTGTAATAATTATTAAATTTCGAGTAATATTCTACAAGAAAATTTTACACTTTATCACTGTAATTTAAGTTTCTTTAAAAATTTTGTGTAAGTATCATTTTATTAGGTGGTTAAACATATAAATATATTATTCACAGTATGTTTCACAATAAATATAAAAGTAAAATTGGTAGTTAGTAAAAGGCAATATTAGTAGATAATAGATAAATAATTTAAGGCTCTAAATTGACCTGGTTTTTTGTTGAATAATATTGGGTTCTTTAAAATTTTTAATTATATTCTTAAAAGTATTTATTAATTCGCTGGTATATTTGTCGATATTCGATTCTAACTCTTGCCGCATCATTACCGTTTGAATAAAATAATCCTATTATTTGACGTTTTTCTTCCTCAGAATCCTCAGAATAAGGAATTTTTTATCTACACTATATGATTTTATTTCTAAATGACGAGAACATGGATGAAAAATGCCTATAATTGTCATAAGTACCATTGTTAAAACAATTGCAAATGCAGCCGCTACACTTTTTATCAAGGCATACTTGACTTTTTATAGTGAAATATTTCAAAAACGGCCTAACCAAATGTCAATAATCTATATATTTTTTAAGTCAGGAAAAAATATTTTTTATTTTATGTAACAATATACAGGGTGTTCCATTTTTTGACAGTTTCGCCATGTTCATTTTTTTGATCCAAATGAAAAAACTGGTGGTTCATTTTTAACATTAAAACTTTTGTATTTAATTTTTTTTCTATTGGCCATAATAAAGGCTGTAGGTGGGTGTCAAAATATAATGGATAACCCTGTACAAAAGCTGGCAATGCGATTTTGATAAACATGGTCACATGTTCTTCTTCTTGATAAAACCAGACTTAATGGATTTTACTAGCATTTCAATTAATTATGTTTTTTTCGCTTGGATGGAAATTCAAGATATTGAGCTTCGGCATATTACTTACCTCAAAAAAGTGGCATTTGCAATGCTTCACCATTCAATTCGTCCTACATGTGTGAACAAGTTTTTTACCTATATGAAAATCCTTTTAAATCTATATCCAAAACGCCTAAAAAAAAAAATCAGAGGCGTGTGTAATATTAAAAGTAACTAGACATGAATTAAAGCTTTCACGAGAAACACAAGGAGAAGGACAAGGATCACCCTGAAAACGTTTCATGTGCTAAGTTTTCTTTTAAATTAAAATTTTTAAAAATATTGTTGATCATTTTTTAATTTCATTAGTTTTCATTGTTATTACTTTTAACAATTTTTGTATAAAAATTATACAGTGGCACTTTGGCTTTGTTTAAAGTTGCACATGGGCACCTCTTTGTTAAAAGGTTGCCGACCCCTGCATGATAAGATGATTATTTGATTATTTTTTAAAAATTTTTGACCCAAGAATGTTTTTCATTAACGTTTTAAGTAACATATATTTTTGTCATTTAAAAATTCAAATAATCTTTAAGTATGTTGTTTTAATATATGCAAACACTTCAAAATATAAGTATATCTAGAGAATTTTTTTTAATACTTTTAGTTCAAATTATTTTTTTTAAATAAGATCATTTATTATCATTGTGCGTCATTTAAAGTTTATTAAGTGTTTTGAACCCTTACTGACAAACAAACTATACAGGGTTTTTAGATTTAACTCTACCACGTTGTGTAGGTTTAAAAGGATAAAAAACACGCTTAATCTTAAATAAAATTAAAATTTTCTCAAATTTTGCTAAATGAATTAAATATATTAGGTTTTATTTTAACAGTTTATGTCATTTATGACATAATATCATAAATCACATGATATAGGTATTGCATATAATTATACAATATATTATTTATACATATATGATACTTACATATTATATCTATAGGTTAATTTTTTTGAAAAAACCTTCCGAAATATTTGAATTTTTAATAAATTTAAATATTTTTTGTTTCAAATAATATTCAGGTTTAAGTAAATTTTTAAGATTAATTTTATCTTGAAAATGATGGAAGACTGCTAACGTATTTTTAAAAGGTTTGTATGGTTTTTTCTATGGCGGTACTAGAACCAGAAGGGAAGCGGTCCTATCTAGTCAGTACTTAAAAGAGCATTTTTGGATTTATGCATTTATTACGACAGTATAGGACATTTTTAAAAATACTGTTGTCACAAGTACGGTTAAGGCGGTTAATATTTATTAAATATTTTTATTGGTTTCATAGTGTAATTGGAACTTATCCCTAAAAACTAAACAAAAAACGGGGTCCGTTAAGTTGGCCCCCCCCAGTTAATATTTTTTACCCAAAATGCTAGCACACCAAGGTTATAGCTAGCAATTTGGTTCAGCTAGCACACCCACGGGAAGCACATAATCGTTCCCGAAATCGGGGGGGCCAACTTTAGCCCCCCAGTTAATATTTTTTACCCAAAATGCTAGCACACCAAGGTTATAGCTAGCACAACCTGGGGTCAGCTAGCACAACCACAGGAACCACATAATCGTCTAACGTTAACGCTTTTAATATTTTTTATCCAAATTGCTAGCACACCAAGGTTATAGCTAGCACAACCTAGCACAACCACTGGGTTAGCACACCCACAGGAACCACATAATCGTCTCCCGAAATGGCTTACGCTTTTTTACCTGTTATGCCAAACGGCTGGACAGATTTGTATAATTAAGGTCACGTTCGATTCGTCCTAATTAATGTTTTTAGGTGGGTGAAGTAAAAAAAACATGGCGGCTGTGATACGCCATTGTTTGAACTGGAAAAAAAAATTTGTTTGAATATTGCGATATGGGTATTAAATTAAAGGTCCCATTTTCTATTACGACCATTATTTAAAGTAAAAAAAAATGTGTTTGATTATTGCAATATGGGTATTAAATTAAAGGTCTCATCATAGGGATTTTTTCGATGGAATTAGAAATAATTCCTCTTAATCGATTTGGCTGAAATTTCACACACCTTTAGTTTCGTGACAATGCAATATTATAATAATTTGATAATATACAGGGTACCCCGAAATAATAGTGCAAGAAATATTTTTTAATTACTTCTATAGGTACGGTGTTCCGAATTCGATTGGATATCTCGGCAACGGTAATAGATAGATGGACAGTTCAAATTTGGCAAAGTTGCGTATTTATAGGCTCAATAATTTGGTTAAAAAACTCTTATAAAAATTACCCGTTTGAAAATTAAAAAAAAAAAACTAAATTTAAAACTGTTTAACTTATTTATTTTAAAAGCAATTAAAAACCTGGGAAACGAATTTTTCCGCTCTACAAGATGGCGGTTACAAATTATAGATTCGACGTATTGTCTTTGAGTTTTTATGCCAACTTTGTTAATACGGCCCTAAATTATGGAATTTAAGAGCTTCTAAGCTTCGCGCTTATTCAAAAAGGTGCTATTATTGGCATTTTCCGTAAGCAGAAAACAGTTCTTTAGTAAGATCTTACCAGTCATTAAAATAGTTTTTCGATTAATTTCTACACATCATTGGTTTCGGGACATTTTCGTCTTTCCATAATAAAAAATACAGGGCCGAATTTAAAAAAACAAAGTTGATAATGAAACGTCGGACTTAAAATTTCTAACCGCCATCTTGTAGAGCAGAAAAATTTGCCTTGATGTTTTTTATCAATAACTATCTTGTGATTGATTATGTATGGGTACAGGCAGCGGCGGCCTTAGGGGTGGCGAACAGGGCAATCGCCCGGGGCCTCGCGCAACTATGTGATACTCTGTTTATATATATATATATATATATATATATATATATATATATATATATATATATATATATATATATATATATATATATATATATATATATATATATATATATATGTATATATATAATATATATATATATATATATATATATATATATATATATATATATATATATATATATATATATATATATATATATATATATATATATATATATATATATATATATATATATATATATATATATATATATATATATATATATATATATATATATATATATATATATATATATATATATATATTATATATATAATCGTTGCAAGCGATAAAATTTAACGATTCGGCTTTTAGGACATCTAAACATAAACCATTTTGTCGTCAATTAAAATAAAAATATTAATTTAAAAAATCCAACTGCATATAAAGACAAGTAATTTTAAAGGAAATCAACTAAAGACTGAACCAATATAAAAATTAATGGCAATCTTAAAACATACCGATAGTTGTCCATCGGAAGAATTTTTTTTTTTTCATTTTAAACAATGGCTTAACACAGCCGCCATATTGTTTTTTTTTGACGTAACATACTTTCTTGGAATCCTCATGATGAAACCATTAATTTGACTCCAATACTGCAATATTCAAACAAATACTTTTTTTTTACTTTAAACAATGGCTACACACTACCGCCATCTTTTTTTAACGTATCATATTTTAAGAGAATCCCTATGATGAGACCTTTAATTTAATACCCATATTGCAATAATCAAACATATTTTTTTTAAAATAATGGCTACTCAATCTTTTTTTTAACGTCACATACTTTAATAGAATCCCTATGATGGGACCTTTAATTTAATCATTTATTCAAACAAAATTTTTTTTCCAGTTCAAACAATGGCGTCACAGCCGCCATGTTTTTTTTTTACTTCACTAAAAACACTCTATTAGGACGAATCGAACGTGACCTTGTCCAGCCGTTTGGCAGATAACCGGTAAAAAAGCGTAATTTCCCCTCCCCGATTTCGGGACGATTATGTGGTTCCTGTGGGTGTGCTAGCTGACCGAGTGGTTGTGCTAGGTTGTGCCTAATAACCTTGGTGTGCTATTTTGGATAAAAAATTTAACTTAGCGTTAAGTTGCCTTAGACGATTTGTGGTTCCTGTGGTAGCTGACCCAGTGGTTGTGCTAGGTTGTGCTAGCTATAACGGTGTGCTAATTTTTAAAAAATATTAACTGGGGGGCTAGCGTTATTGGCCCCCCGATTTCGTGATTATGTGCTTCCCGTGGGTGTGCTAGCTGAAAGTGGTTGTGCTAGGTAGCTATAACCTTGTGTGCTAGCATTTTGGGTAAAAAATATAATAACTTAACAAATAAACGCTTATGCAGAATAACATAAAAAAATGCCTTTTTTAGTCAAAACAGCTTCTATAAGTATTTGAAGCCTTGGTAGTTTAAATATAATAAGTATGTTTTTTTTGTCTTCGGTAAAACAAAAATTGCATTAAAAAAACACATAAAAGTTTTAAGCAAAACTATGCGATACTCTGTTTCGTTGCAAGCGATAGTAATAAAATTTTACGAAAGGTTTTAAGAATCGTAAACCATAGGCGCTCTGATATATGTATCTGTATATAACTATATATCTAGGTATATTTATCCTTAATTGCAAATAAGGTTTATAATCATTTAAAGTATTCCGACTTCTTGTGTTGTGTCAACTAAAATTATACCGATTTTCTATCCTAATATTTATTATTTGCTTTCCTTATTTTTTTGTATACGATTGCACGGTTTAATGTTCTGTTTTTATATTTGTTGTGAACAACACAAAATAATGTAAATCAATGCAAATATTGATCATTTCCTAACTAAAATAAATTTTTGAATAAAATATATATTCCAGGAAGTTGTTAGGCCTAATTCAATCTGCCTTCTTATGATGTACCGACGGCCATTATTTGGCAGACCAATTAGGTTTGATTACTGTCTACCTGTGATAGTCCTTATTTGGCAAACTTATAATCTTTCTAAAAACGTGCAATAGCTGTAGTAATAATAACCTATTATTTACCTTGCAAAAACTCTACCTAGGAACGGAAATCGATAACTGTCTTAAAGTGTTTATATTTATTTAGTTTGATTACTAATGTATAAAATAGAAATAATACTTATTTTAGTCATCCATAAACTAGCTAACATAAAAAATGTTAAATTTTGTTCCTATTTTGGTGGCTATACTATCTTTTAGCTTACAAAATAAATGTGCGAATGCTAGTGATTTATTTGTAACTATTAATAATTTACAAGCCACAATAGGAAATTCGTTAATTAATATCAGTTTAAAAGCCGATGGAACAATTAATTCTCTGTATAAAAATGGCCAAAATTTAGTATCAAAAGTTTCGGAAAAGACAGGATATCTGGATTGGAATGGTGGAAAACATCGGTTAAGTCCATCCAATCTTTCATTGGTAGAGAAGAATGAAGACCTAGTTCATATTATGTACTTTCAACAAGGATCCACAAGTGCTCTTAGAATCGAGTTACATATAATTTTGCTCTCAGATGTAAGTAGCATATACTACTACGTTAAAGCGTCTAACCCTAGTTCTAAAACGATAACGTTGTCTGAGTTTAGAACAATTCATCGATTTAGTTCATCTATTATGCCTCATATAAGTAACGGTATACGCCAAGGTACCACTCCTCTCCAAAAGCTTTTGGATACAAGACCAACAATTCAAGATGCAACGTGGCAACTGGAAGACGGCAGTTACTATTCTAAATATGATTACGCTAACTATATTCACGAAACACCATGGTTTGGAACCTTCGGTGGTGGTTTTGGTGCTTGGATAATATCTGCCAGCCGTGAGTACCATTCGGGAGGACCTCTTAAGCAAGATTTACTGGCTCATCAGGATTCCTTATTATGCAATTATTTACATAGTGCCCATTTTGGAACCCCAAGTTTAAATGCTATTCCTGGATGGTCAAAACTGTATGGACCTTGGCTTCTTTACTTTAATGAGGGAAACGATACAGAGGTTTTGGAAGATGTCGCCAAGCAATCCGAAATGGAAAAAAGTCGTTGGCCCTACAAATGGGTTAATGAAACAGAATATCCCTTAATTCGTGGTTCTCTTTTTGGTAGAGTAACGGGACAACTTAAAGCTGCAGTAGTACTTTATTCTTCTATTAACGAAACATTTGACCTACAAACAAAAGGATATTCGTACAATACAGAAACCGACAAAAATGGATATTTTAGCCTCATTAATATTCGTCCTGGATATTACCGTTTGATCGCATATCCATTGGCTGGTTATGGAAGTGAAAATTTAGCGGAAAAAAATATTTATATTGTGGAAGGTTAGTATACAAAAAAATGCTTTAAATTAAATAGGTTAAATTCATTTAATTTATGATTTTTTTTTTTTAATTAACTTTGGCAAATATTCTTATATCAAAATAAATTTATTAATGGTCCCAAAAAGTAATATTAATAAAAAATTACCACATACCAAATAAGGGCGTAAAAATAGCTAAAAATGCTGTGGGCCAAAAATTAAAAAGAGGAAAACTACATCCTTATAAATTTTCATAAAAAACCTAATATTATATCTTTAACAATTATTTAATCTGATAATTTAAATTATTTCCTAGTAACATCTATTGGAAACATCTTGTAATGGTAAAATAAATAAAAAAAAATTATTTAATGTTATTCAACATTGAAATTAAAATGTTTATTACTGAAAATATTTTTATTAGCCAAAAGGATGCCCTACGAATTATATATACCGCACCCACTTGGCGTAGTTGTCCATTTCGTGAACTGTATGTCCAGTTCGTGAAGTTGAACCAGATAGTGTAATAATATTTTATTTTACTATCTGGACAATTTTCATGTCCAGTTCATGAAATGGATATGTAATTTTTTCACTTAGAGAAGCGAGACTATACTACACCATCTGGACACAAAAATTATTCAGTTCTTGAACTGTATATTTGGCATTTTTCCACTTGGAGAAACAATCAGTCGTCGGTTTTTTGAATGGCATGAACATTATATTGAACTACTAAAGGGAAAATGTTTAATATTAAAGATAATTTTTATACGCTTCTTGATCAATATTACACGGAAAAACTAACCACAACTAACCAAAAGTGTTGGGTCATTGCATTGTATTACATTAAATGGATAAATGCCAAATATACAGTACAGAAACTGGAAGATTTTTTGGAGATGGGTATACCCATTTCATTAACTGGACAACAATATTGTCCAGATGGTGAAATAAAATATTATTACACTATCTGGTTCCACTTCAGGAACTGGACATTCAGTTCATGAAATGGACAATTACGCCATGTGAGTGCGACATACACACATTTGTGTCCGACTACTCCATACTAAACCTAGTGTTTTACAGTAAGGCTTAGGCAATTTTGCAGCTCTTTATTTGTGTCTATTTTCATGTGGTAAACCCTATTAAAAAAAATATATCACCTTACACCTAGACTATAATCTAAGAATGATGTAAGTAGAACGAAAACAAAACAAAAACCTTTTTATTGGCGAATTGTATGAGTTTTAGTTCATTGGTTTTTGCTAAGTCACTTGGGTAGGCTGCTGTACATGTAATGTATAGAAATTTAAACAATTTGCCCTATAGAAGCATTTTGTATCTTTTTAGGAGACCAAAACGCTGGGATTTTAGATCTTCCAGAACCCACAGGAATACTCTGGTCTATTGGTGAAACAAACCGTCGAGCTGATAACTTTAGATACAGCGACGAACCAAGAAATTTTTATTTTCAATTGCTTACACCGGTAAACCATACCTTTGTAGTTAGCAAAAGTAATATTGTAAAAGACTGGTATTATGCTCAAAGCCATAACGGTATATGGAAAATAGTTTTTACTGATATTCCGGATGGACAATCAAGAACCCTTCGAGTAGCAATTGCTGCTGCAAGTGGCTCTCAGACATCATTGCAAATTTCAATAAATAATTTGGTTCTTGGAGATTTAAGCTTCGATAACGATGCTGCCGTATATCGACAAGCGTCACAAAGCGGTAATTTTCATTTTTCAAAATTTGAAATAGCTGCTGATCAGATTTTAAATGGAACAAATATTATTTCGCTTAATGTTACAGCTGGAAAATTTATGTATGACTCAATAAGTTTAGCAAAATAACAACATGTTTTATACAACTGTTAAAATTTTAGTTCTTGGTTAAAGGTTTCAGCCAATAGAAAACATGCAGGTGTTAAATCATGAACAATGAATTTAATATTAATAATAATACTAAAACAACTTTTATTCTGTAATTTTTTTTTGTACGAATGGTAAATAATTATAGAATAGTTATTTGTAATAAAAAGTTTATTTATAATAAACCTATCAAAATATTTTATGGGGTACAAGCCAGGATGTGTCCGCTTCGGCTCTGGTCCGATGAAAAAGGTATTTTAACTTTGCATCCAATTTCAGTCTTACTTCTGATTTTTTTTTAAAGAAAAAAAATACAAAAATACTATTAGAAAGTGAGTATTTTACTAACAAATACGTTATTATAAATAAAGGCTTATTTACATTAGTAAAACTAACCTGTGTGACCGATTGCACGTTGATTTTACTAATAACTTAAAACTTGCACTTCTTACGTGCACTTACTACTCAACAAAATGTAAATAAGCCTTTAAAGCTTATTTACATTTTGTTAAGTAGCAAGTGCAGGTGAAAAGTGCAAGTGTTAGGTCATAAGTAAAACTGACGTGTTTAAACGTTTACACCATAAAGGTATTATAGATAGAGCTCCTCGAAATGTCCTTCAATTAAAAAGAGAGAAAAGATCACCGTACTCTATCTATCCTATTCTTGCATGCGTCAGTA
This sequence comes from Listronotus oregonensis, assembly GCA_019359885.1. Classification (NCBI taxonomy): domain Eukaryota; kingdom Metazoa; phylum Arthropoda; class Insecta; order Coleoptera; family Curculionidae; genus Listronotus; species Listronotus oregonensis. The sequence continues at coordinate 80,850 of JAHBCN010001583.1, read as the reverse complement.
AAGAGTGACAGATAGGATACCGAGATCCTCTTTCTCTTTCTAACCGTCGGACGTTTCTGCGTACAGGTAGGATGGCATTTCCTGCTCTATCTATAATACCCCTATGGTTTACACATTGATTTTACTTAACACTTACAGTTGCACTTCATACAGGGTTATTTACGTTAAGTGTCCTATTAAAATTCTTGAGAAACAAAAAACATATAAACTTTTTAAAAGTTGGCATACGGCCATAACGGCTACATTTTCAAGAAAAAAAAAATATTTTGATAAGTGCATATGTCAAGAGGTATAGAAACATGTATAAACATTTTGTAGGTAAATTATTGATCTATTTGAAAATAGGATGAAATACAGTATGTTTGTTTTATTTTAAAAGATTGAGATAAAAGTTCGTTAAAAGTTCTAATTTTTTGGGGCACCCTAAAATAAAATTTTGTTATCCAGCTCGATTCTTTTTTTTTTTGGTTCTCCAGAACTTTTAAAAGGACACTTAACGTGAATTACCCTGTACACCTCAGTACCTGCCACTGTACCAGTTATGTATCCTAAAACCAAGAAGGGGCTGTGGGCTTTTTAATTTATTTAGAATAAAATTTTGGACAGATATTTACCCTTATTTTCAAAAGTGTCTTTGTTGGGATCTCTTTTCTTTTTCTGGCTTTAATGAGTGGAATCTGCTTGCATTTTTAATTCCCAAAAATTTAGATTTCAAATTTACGATACATATAACAAGGGTATTTCTAGTGAAAATCTGTTGTTTCTTTACTTGGGTCCTAGAACCCACTTACATATCAAATTTCAAGTTTTTACTTTCTCGGAAAGTACCCCCATAATTTTAAAGAAGTCAATGAGTAAGTGAGTGAGTCAGTCAGCCATTTTTCAAAATCAAAAATCTTGTCATAATCTTCTTAATGTTTTCACAGGTTAATTAGAACACACATATAAATTTACCTACCAAATTTCATACCTTTATGTGGAATATAACAAAGTTATGATAAGGGGGAAACGCGATAAACATTTCGTGTAATATACACACTGCGTGCGGCTGCTAGGAACTTGACCATCACCATGCGCCGAGACTGTTATTTTATTAAAAGTACAACTCAAAACTATTTTTATAATTCACGGACTGTATCATTGGTGTTATAACTCTTTTCCGCTTAAACTCTTGTCTGTAATAAGTAGTTGTCATAAAAGTTCTATAAAACTTCCGCAAAGGAAAACTTTTATAAAAATACGGAAAGTAAAGTACAACAAACTATGTTTTTATCGTCTTTAAATAAAGATTTTACTCGCGCGGAAAAGCTTTTTTTCAATTCACTACTTCTTTTGGTTCATTAAACTTTTAAGACAGTCAGTAATTGTTTGTTTGTTTTTATTTTCATATAAAGGGTAAAAGTTTTTTTTTTATCTTTTTCGTTCTTAAATTTCTATGATTACCTAAAATAATTCACTTAAAAACTGATTAAAATAACGGCAGTATCCTTTATTTAAAAATACTTTGATCTTACTGCTTTATTTTTAGTTTGCTAATCGCTAAGTATTTTGTATTATTTTTATTTATTTCCTCTTAGCCGGATTTCTAAAACCTAAAAATTTTTAAAGTAGCACACAAACATTTTTAAATGGATAAACCTTTAAGTGCACTTATTTTTTTTTCTAAAAATTGCTTTGTTAAATAAATGTTTAGAATAAGCGTTTGTTTTATTGTAGTATTTAATAAGGTTTATATACCATATACTGTTCTCCACCCAGTTGGCAAAATTTTATATTTTTTAACAAAATTGGATGGAAAAATAATCGTGCAAAAACGGACCCTAAAGAAATTTGGCATTATACCATGCAGTTTTAAAAAAATCATGTAAAACTCTTTTCTTTGGCTTTTTTGTTTATTGTTATTTTGCAACTACCTACCATTTGATATGATTTGAATAATTAAGTAGTAAATTTAATTACGAATCTTTTCTCTTCCACAGTTTAACTCTATGACAAATGCTTACAAAGATATGGGGGAATAAATCAGAAAAAAAAAATAATTTTTTAAAAATTTTGTTGCATTTTGTTTATTTAACAAATATTCCAGACCTTTCTAAAAGGGAGCATCTTGTACGGCAGCACTGAAAAAAATCTTTAGTATGTTTTCGCGGTCGGCGAATTAAAATCTGGGATCAGTTAACCTGTATCACGTCAGATCAAAAGTATTTGGAAAAATTCATACACACTTTGAATTTAGGGTTCGTTTTTTTCTTTAGGTCTTTTAGAGGCCACTAACATACAAATTTTAAAATTATTTGGCATAGAAATTTTAAGTGCAATTCGAAATATATATAAATAAATACATATGTTTTTAAGATCGCTGCATTTGGATATTTCGGATTACCCTTAAATTTTCTATGCCAAATAATTTTAAACTTTATACTTTAATGACTTCTAGAAGACCTAAAGGGCAAAAAGAAACCCAAAATTCGAAGTCAGCAGCCACAAAAACATATGCTTAACTTTTTCCCATGGTTTTTTTCTTCACTGGACCTTTAAATGACCTTAAAACTTACCTTATGAAGGTCAACTGACCTCAGATTTCAATTTGTCCACCTCTAACACATACGTACAAATTCTTTCAGATTTTTTGAATCGTACTGAAAATTTTTAACAAAAATCACTTTAAAAAGCCCTTAAAATGACCTTGGGTGACCTCTAGGAGAAATCTAAAATTTAAATAAACGCCAAATTCGGATTCAGTGATCCAGTAAACATATGCCTGAATTTTTCCAAAATGTTTTGATGTTGACCTTATGGAGGTTAACTGACCTGAGATTCCGATTTGCGGACTTCTAACACATACCTACAACTTTTTTTTTTTTTTTTTGATCGTACTAAACAATTTTTCCCAAAACCAGTTTAAATGAGCTTGAAATGACCTTGAATGACCTTCAGGATAGATTAAAAGTAATTTTTTGAATACTACTAAAGATTGTTCCCAAAAATACTACAAAGTGACCTTGAAATGACATTCGAGGGCCTCTAAAATGAATCCAAAATGTAAATAAACGCCGAATTCGGATTCAGTGATCTCAAAAACATATGCATACATTTTTCCAATGGTTTTTATTTTACTTAACTTTCTAATGACTTTGAACCTGACGTGATGGAGGTTAACCGAGGTCAAAATCGTAATCAGCGACCCCAAAAACCCTAGTAGCACCTAACCGTTTCCGGTGTACCCGCGTAGATTAAATGTTGACCTGTGTAATCTAAAATTAAATTTTATAGTAAAAAAATTTAGACTTTGGCTGATTTTAACAGCTTGAACAAACGAAAATGTTATGCAATGGAGTTTTACCTTAAATAAAACATCATTATCAACTATTACATATTTACCAGTGCAACTTTGGAGAGAGTGTACACCAATACCATCAATCGAAATGAACACCATCTAGGATGTAGTGTACATTTCAATTGATCACTGCAATTTAATTTATACATTAAACCAACCGCAAATAGTTTACTTGTAGTTGCTCTCTTGTCCCCCAAAGGTTAATTAGAACGGCTTTTTTAAGGTTTATTGTTAGTTTCATAGAACTAATTATGGTATAAATTCGCCACACACTTGAATATTCAAAATTTTACATGGACCCTCATTCCAAGTGACTGAGTAGTTTTAAAAGGGAGGTTCGAGATGAGTATGTATAGAACAAGAATTAAACATGTATTGTTTCAACTAGATTTAATTCTTTGTATTTTAATTTAACATGACATAAAAGATGTTTTTTTGGAAATACATTTTCTTCTTTTTCTTTAAATAATAAACTGAGAGCGCTGATGCATGAAGGTAATGGGCGCGATCATGCGGTTAACGCATATAATTATCCATCTCTAAGGCTAAGATTACATTAGGTTAGAAGGGGTTTTTAAACATTTTCAATGTCTATGAAAGGTTCCCTGGAGCAACCAGGGTTTTGGTTGGTTGATTACTGCTGCATCCATGATTTTTATTTTCTTCCTAAAATGCTTCCTAAAATTTCGGCATCTGTCCACCTCATATAATGTCCATGGGTCGAAGTGGGACCAATGGGACCAGAATTTTTTTAAGAGTACGTCATTGTCTATCACATTCAAGCAAACATTAAAATGGCATGTTCGTAAATGGTTAAAAAACCTTATAATTGGGAGGTAGCTTTTAATATTTTTAATAATTCGTAAATTCAGTGCTTTAAGTTGTTTATTTTGGGTTTACATTCTTTGTGGTAGCTTTTTCCTTATTCTAAATTAAATATACAGTATTAGCATTTTTAAGGTAACGCCATAAAAAAAAGCTTATAATGTTATTTTTAATACATGGTAATTAAAAACTAAGGCAAAAATATGTTACTTATTTTTTTTTCTGGAGTTTTTTGGACAATCTTAAAAAAAAACATAAAATATAGAACGTTTTGTTTTTAAAATATGACTTGGCTACTTTTTCGCTTTTTGACTATTTTAAAATATGCACAACTCATATTGGTTTAAATTACAATTTAACTTATTTTTACAATATTTCGTGATAGTCAATAAAATATTTATTAAAATAAAATCTTTAAATTTTATTCCTTTTTTTTCATTAGACATATAAATTACATATAAGAAATAAAATTGACCATAGCTTTTTACTGTCCTCATTTCATTTTCCTTGTTTTTTAAAGTTTTACCATTCTTATCACTTATTGCCTTAAACAAAGAAGCAGCTTTTTAGGAGAATGAGACTGCTCTTTGCTAACGACTCTTTAAAGTTTAAAGAGAGAGACTTTGTGGAAGCTGTTAACCTAATTTTAAATAATTAGTATACTCTTTTTAAGAATTTGAACTCGTAACTACTATTTTATTATCTTTTCTATTAAAGCACTATACGGATTTAATTATTTGAATAAAGAGACGCTTAAACATAGAAAAATATCTACCTAAAAAGTTAAATCAGCAGTGTATTGTTGTAATTGCTCTAACTGTGAATTTATTAATTTCCTCATACAGTGTCTCATAAATTAGAAGTAATGTAATGATATGTCGAAAACTGTAACAGATAAAAAAATAGTTGGATAAAAAAACATTAGGATTTTTTTAATTTTAGCTATTTTAGTTTTTATATTATTTTAAAAAGAACAAAATACTGTTTATTTAAAAACTTATGTTTCTAAATTTAAAAAAAAAACCCTCTTTGGAAAGAGGATGTTTTTAACTGGTTAAGCTCTTAAAGCAATGTTTTAAATTTCTGAAATTACCATAAACTTTTTTTCTGCCAGTATAATTTAAGTATCACACCATTTACTGCATTCTTTTAGATAACTCATGTGTAGATACTTAAACTTTAACTCCAATCACCCAATTATGGTAAAAAAAGGGTTGTAAAAAGTCTTTTGGATAGAATTTAAATTATTTGTTCTAATCAAAACAAAGAAAACGAAAAAAAATTTAAAAGATATTTTAGTTCAAAATACTTAATCTCTTGATTTTATACACAAATGCATTCTAAATTTTGAACAACCACACTTAAGACAAAATCAAAATAGACCTATTACAAATCTATTTTTACCATATATTCCTGGCTTATCAAATAAAATTTAACGAATTGGTAATAAATTTTATATACGTACTATCTTTTAAACACAAAACACTATTAAAACTAAAGTCAAAAACAAAACCATACAGCATAAACAAAAACACAAAAAATGTTATTTATAAGATCCCTTGTGAATGTTATAAATTTTATATAGGTGAAACTTCCAGACCATTAGCAAAACACATAAAAGAACATAGAACATACATTAGAAATACATAATTCCACAAATCAAAAATCTGTCAACACGCATTTGATATCAACCATGTAATAAACTGGAATGCTTCTAGCATTTTAGCAAAGGAAACTTATTTAAAAAAGAACGTAAAATAAAGAAAAGTGAATTTATTTTATTAAATAAAGATAAATGTGTATCATTATTATCTGTTAATTTAAATAATACAGGGTTACCTATGCTTGATGATAAAATAAATTCAGGTGAACTTAAAATCAATAAATACACCATACCACGTTTTTTGTCTTTTTGATTACTATCAATATACTAGTCAAATAACCTAATGTCATTTATGACAAAACGTCATAAAAAGTAAAAGCTTTCAGAATTTCCTAAGTTTTTAAAGCAAAATTCCTTAAAATTTAGTTTAATTTTTTTTTTTTATCTTGACAACGGTGGCCGACTTGCCACCGAAACGTAGATTAATATTTTTAATTTTTTGGATTTTTTGGGGGGTTTTTCTTCTTTTCTGTTGCAGGCGATCTGCAAGTTCACAGGGGTGAATAGGGCTGAGCAGGCTCGGCTCGCTATACCCCGGGACCTGAACCAAAGTGGTCCCATTCTCAAGAAAATTTCAAGGCGAGTACTTCCAAAGAAAACATATCAAAACATAAATCCGCCACAAAACTATAGAACATATTTATAACGCGGTAGTGTCACCCTGAATGGTAAAAATCACTAGTGCCTTTAGACAACCCTTAAATAACATCTAGGTAATGTCTTTCAAACGGAACCTACAGTATAACAGACTACTAGCTATGCCCAAGGTTGCAACAACCTTTACTAATTTGACGAAGAGAGATATTTTATTGCAGCACAGGCCGTTGACGCCCATATTTTCTGTAGCAGTAGAATATGCAAGTATATTTGTAAGAGCATTTTACATCAAAATTTGCTACATTTTTGTTGTGATAATGACAACATAAAAGAGTTGCACTTATTTTAAGTAATGCCGGTTTTCTTCCAAATTAGCGATATGCACCTTGCTCGAATCGGCTAACAATGTCAGAAAACCAAAAAAATTACATTGTGGCATAAGATTAACATAATGCAGTCGTCAAAATTTGCTCAGACATTTATACACTTATTTTTACATGAAAATATAATAACAGTTAAAAGATAGCTGTTAACCATCTTTAGGGTCATTTTTTATTTTAGATTAATTGTCATTATAAATCTTTGATACCTCTAATGTATAACGTTTTTTTTCCCTAATTTATGTTGTTTGTTTGTAGGTGTACAAAAAAGTTATACCCTTTTTTTGCAAAAAAGAAATATTTACAAATTTTAAATCAAAATAACCACCATCAGCATCTACTACCCTTTGCCAACGCTCAGGCAACTGATGAATCCCACGGCGATAAAAGGCTTGGTCTTTTGACGAAATGAAATCGTCTATTATTTTTTGCACTTCATTTTTATTTTATAAGTATTGGTCTGCCAAGTAATTTTGCAACAAAAGGAATAGGTGAAAATCACACGGTGCAATGTCTGGCGAATACGCCGCCGCCGCGTGCGGTAAAACTTCCCACTGTAAATCATTTATAGTGTGCTGGACCTGGACGATTGAATTTCTATGAGGCCTGGCGTTATCATGCTGCAGTATCACTGGTCAAGGTTTTTGTCCCGCAAATCGTCTTTTCCCGTTGATTTTATCTGCCTATTTTTTTTAATTGACAACTGTAGCGTTCTCCAGTAAATGTTTCTCTTCGTTTGAGTAACTTATAATACAGCACGCCTCATTCATCCCACCAAATACAAAGCATTTTTTTTCCCAAAAACATTACGTTTTGGTGTTGATGTCGTTGGTTGTCCTGGGTCTACCCAATGTTTTCGACGTTTAAAATTCTTATAATAAACCCACTTTTCGTCACCTGTTACAACTTTCCACAAAAAAAACTTTTTTTTCTGCCGTGAAAGCAACGACAGACAGGTGTCAACTCGTCTCTCTCGTTATTGGTAATTCATAAGGTACCCATTTCCCTTTTCTCTGAATCTTACCTACAGCATGTAATCTTTCAGAAATAGCTTGTTGAGTGACGTTTAACTTTTCTGCGAGTTCTTGTTGCGTAGTATTTTGATTCAGTAATTTTTGCAATACCTTGTCACTGATTGTTGAAAACCTTCCAGAGCGCGGTTTATTATTTTAATTAAAATCTCCATACTCCATAGACCTGTCTAATAAAACAGCTGATTACGGTAAACAAACTTGCTGGAGGACAAACAACCCGCTTAGCAATTTAACCTGCCTGTGGATTGTACTGTTTTATAGTGATTTTTTTCGTATTTCAAGTAGTTTAAAGTGACTTTTTAAGTATATTTATATTATTTGGGAGTCTTAGTAATGGTACTTATAGAGAATCAATCATGAGCTATTTTGTGAGCTACAAGCAGAAAATGCGGATGCCGCAAATCGATACAGACAAAAGCTTTCCAGAATTAATTTTGGGGATCCGTTTTGTTTAAAAGAGTCGGATTTAAGTATGAATCCTGCTGACTTTCCCCCTGTTACTCAAATAGATATTGTCTGCTATTTAGTGCTTACAACAAGCTATTACACATAACAACAAATGAAAGCCATGTGTTATAAGTTCCTGCACATAGTGTGAAGTTTTTGGATGCAAAAATTATTAAAGACAACAAGGTGCTTTTAATAAAATTAAAACCACTGTACCAACCATGTTAAATTTAAATTGGATTTAAATAAATATTACTTTGTAGAACATACAGTATGAACTGTGTTGAATCTGGTCATCCAGTGTTTCGGAAGTGTGGTCTCGTCACTCGTTTCAACTTACATATTTACGTGGTGTTAGTTTTTAAATTAAATGATTTTTTACTATTCTTTATTTAGGTTTTTTGTTTGTAATGAAGCACCTTATATCTGGTTATTAAGTTTTATTTATAGGTGGGTGTAAAGTTTTAAATAAAAAACTTAAATATGATAGAAATGTATATAATTTTAATATGTATTTAGGTCATAAAGTAGAGCTTTATCGAGTGAATATTTCATGGCCTAGTAGCTTATGAATGAGGCTAAGTAATGAGAACACTAAAGATAATATACTAATTTCATACAAAACTTTATGTTTTATTGCTTCTAAGTGGTATTGGAGAATTTAATTGTGTTTTTATTTGATTCTTAAAAGCCTGTAAGTATAACAGACTTGACCATTACATCAGTAATGACACCAAGTGCAATGTCATGTTATCTGTTGGTGGCATTTTGATGTAATGATCGCTACAAATAGTATACTTTATTCTAGTACACTTTTCTGTTTCCGTACAATAAAGTAGTACTATATTGTAGTACCTACCATATAATAAAGTAACCCTTTATATCCCCTAGGTAGGTAAGTAGGTTTAAAGTGAGTGGACTTCTTACGCTCTCCACTGCGGCCCCTTGGGCTATTGTGGCTCGCACCTTTTTATATTTCTCCCAATAGGATCAGACTTTTAATGAATGTGATATCAGATTGGGAGAGAGTTCTTACATCTCCTCTTACTCATGTCGCTACCGGACACGAGCACAATATGTGTTCTGGCGTCTCTGTCTCCTGGAAAGTATGACGAGCAGACATTAGATCCGTCATGCCCACCTCTGCCGGTCCAGTGACATGGGTAGCTACCAGGTCCTTGTTAAAGGAACCAGATGTTTCTTCTGAGGCCATATCTCCGGCCTTTTCCCATGAAAACGGTCCTATCTGCTTTCTGTTTAAAGCCCCTAACATATTTAATAGACCGTTTATTACTAAGCACTTAAAAAGTCAAACATAAATTTTTAATGTACCATTATACTTTTAATTTGCGAATGCAAAAAAATATTTATGATTGTTTATTTTTGTCGTAATATTTATTACTACCCCTGTTACAAACTATTAAACAGACTATTGATAGATTCCTTAAAGCATCATTCTTATTTAAAATAGAAGGAATCCTGTAAAATCCCAGTCTATTCCTGTCTCCTTTATTAGCACAGTTTATTACACAACAATTTGAAGGCATTAGAATTATTGACTTCATAAAAATCCTTAAAAATGCACATTTACTTATAAAAACCAAATGTAAACCTGTCCTCCAAGAGAATGAAATCAGCTGTTGTTGACAGTTCGTTAGACTGCTTTATTTCTGAATTTCCGAAACCATCTTTAACCAGTACTGTCATCAATAGCACTGTCACCATAAGTTGCACAGATTATTCTTTGAGCTTCAGCAGCACTTTTTCCCTGATGAAATTTATATAGAAGACAATGGCGGATATGCACCTTACTTACTTCCATTTTCAACCTAATAAAAATATATATTTATGTTAAAGAAAAATATATTAAAAGTGTGATAAAGATATATATATATATATATATATATATATATATATATATATATATATATATATATATATATATATATATATATATATATATATATATATATATATATATATATATATATATATATATATATATATATATATATATATATATATATATATATATATATATATATATATATATATATATATATATATATATATATATATATATATATATATATATATATATATATATATATATCATCTCTATGTGTATATTAAAGACTACAAAATATGCATTAAAATACCATAAAACAATAATAAAACTACGCTTTGCCTGCTTAAAAGGGTCATAAAAATTGATAAAGCGCTTGTTTTCCGCTTACAATTTGTTTTTCCGATAGCCGATGGCCCGTTGATAAAGAACCAACAGAATTTCTATTGATGTTGTCAGAGTGATAAATTAATCTAGAAATTTTATTGATATTTGACTTACATTGTTTGCCATTATGTTTTGGGTGGCCCTTTGTATATATTGATACAAGTAGATTCATTAGTTTGGTTATTAAAGTCAGACGCCTGTTGGAAGCTATGGTAATTAATAATCATTGAGCAAAAAATTAAGTCTGAATTTTAAAATATTAGTGGTATTGTCAAAATAAATAATAAAGTATGTGTTAGGCGGCAGGCTTTGGCTTAAGACTCACTAGAATTGATTGAGCCTTATAAATTTGCAGATCGCCTGAAATCTACTTTTTTTAAAAAAATATTTGGCTCTTAGGCGTAGAATTTTCTAAGGCATCAAATATCGAATTAACAATCATATTAAAAGAACACTACCAGAAAATTAAAACGGAATTAGTTCAATATTTAGTTAAGATGAGGTCTTCTGACAGATTCTATGAGTATGAGCATATGTAACCGGATTTTTAAGGGTTTATTGTTGTAAAAATCACAATAAAAACATGTGATGCACACTTCATTTGGGACGAATATAATTTAATTATATCCTGCTTTTGACAGACGTCAAATGTTATTTCAGACAGACGTCATTTTTGACAAAAGGCATTTTGGACAAATATTCTTTGGAAGGGTGTCTCTGAATCTGAAACTGCGGAGGGTGATAAACATCACTGCACCTAGGCCTCAGTAGGCCCATTGTCCTACTTCCTAAAGGGGACTCCTCACTCAGTACGTCGCCCATCCTACTGATTTAAAGTAGGTGAGAACGTCGCCGAGGGGAATCTCCTTAATATCGGCCAAACAAAGCCAATACTCGCCCAGCATGAATCTTCTCTTGGACGCGAGTGCAGGACAGTCTTCCTGTATACAACCACTACACAGAGGTGCGTCATTTATACCGATTCTAAAGAGGTGTCCGTGATTATTCGAAGGCTCGCCCTAGGCATTACCAAGTAATGTTATGGAAAAGTTACAGTTTACTGTATTATCCCATTGTGTTGTAAACTACTGATGGGAGTACTCATCGTAGACCCTGTCAGACCTACAAAAGGTTCGGGTCCAAAAGGTTTTGTCCCGGCAGCCTTCCTGGCCAACGAATCAGCGATGCGGTTGCCTTTGGAGTGCGCGTGTCCTTTGGTACAGCAGAGAGTGACCACATGAATGCTGAAAGCGTCCACAAGGGCACGGTGACATTCTAGTACCAGACCCGACGTGTAGCGTGGTCTCCTTAGGGCTAGTAGTGTCTGTCTGCAATTGTATGATGGGCTTTCCGCCCCCAGACACCGTAGGTTAGCATAGGTCTTATGATGGCCGTATAGGTCCACAGGGTGACTCTGTGTGACAGTCCCCAGGATCTGCCTATGGTCCGACGACACTGTTCATAAGCAATGTATGCTTTCTTGATTCCTTTCTCCAAGTGGGAGTTCCATGTTAGCTTACTATCAAGGTATTTCACCTTTGTAGCAAAGCTTAGAGTTGTGTGTTTAGGAGTCTAGGAGCGTTTAAGTTCACCATCCTCCTTTTCCTTGAGAAGTGAACCATCTCTGTCTTTTTGGGATTGATGCAGAGCGCGTGATCAGCACACCATCTTTCTATTATCCTGAGGGCAGTCTGCATCCTTTCGCAGAATACGCTCTTGAATTTTCCTGTGGACAGTATGAGCAAGTCATCTGCGTATGCTATGGTGTAGAGATTTTCCTTGTTAAGGCGGTCGATGAAGCTGTCTAGGACCAAGTTCCACAGTAGTGGCGAAAGAACCCTTCCCTGTGATCATCCCCTCGTGAAACGGTGTCATTTTTAGCAGATTTCTTTTTTTTAATAGATGTCAACTTTGGCAAATATATTACCGACCAACAAACTTATATATTTACCAAAACACATTTTCGTATTTGGCATTTTATTGACTTTAATACATTTTGAATTTTTGTACTTATGTAAGCAAAAATGTATCTAAATTTTAAAATATTTTAACCGAATGAAGGTCCAGCTGTTGGCTTAACATAATCCACTCTATGGCAATGAACCCCAGTGAACCTCATTTTAAGAATACACAAATAAAAAGCAACGTAGCGAATATTTTGTAAGCTTCCCGCAGTCAATTTTATTGGTCATCAAATTATATATAGGTTTCTATATAACCTTAAAATATAAAAAAAGACATTTTAGCATTTTTTACAAATAAACAACTGTTTAAATTTAACCAGAATTAGCTCTTGACGTAAAATCATTTAATAAAAAAATATAAACAAAACAATAGTCCGGGAGGCCAACGCAAAAAAGCAAGCCAATAAGAGATATGCATATAACCTTTTTTTTATATTACTATGAACTTTAGTCAATTTAAAGCCACATTGCTGCCTCAGCTCAGCGGGTTCAAATTGCATTTTTTTTACCTAAAAAAAACGTGATAAATCAGTTTTTTCAATAACACTTGAAAACCATTTATTTTAACAAAAAAGGTATTTAATCAAAATTATTGATCTAATAAAACTTTGTAATTTTTTTAATATAAAATTTTTTGTAGCCTTTTTAGTTTTCGAGATATTAATGATTTAGATTTAAAATAAATACGCAAATATCTCAAAAACCAAAAGAGTTGCGAAAAAATGTATAAAACAAAAAATATGCTTTTTAATAAGCTATATGAAAAAGATTATATACACATTTATAATAAAATAAGTAATTAAGTAGATATACGTAAAAAACTTATTTTAGCTATTAAAAATTTCGCTAGTAACCGATACATTTAAAAAATTATTTAAAATGTTCTATTTATTAAATAAAACAAACTAATATACATGTGCCTCGAGGCAATGGGGGATAACTTGGTGACACGGATATATTTGTTTTTTGGTCCAATATTTGGGCCCATTTTGATTCACTTGAAACTTTACCTAAAAAAAAATTAACTTTATTTTATTAAAAAAAGTGCTTTCTCTATTAAGGTGATAAATATATACCTGGCAGGACGCTTAATATTTCTCGATCTTCTATGGTACTATGCGTATAGCTCATTGTTTAAATATTTTTAATATTGATATAAATAATAATATTAATAATTTATAAAGACACTTACCTGTTTAAAATAATTTTGAAAAAATTTTAATCATATTTTTAACATTAAAAATAAAACTTTTTTATAGCTAATTTAGAGTTAAACTTACCCGGTACCCTGTTCTGCTCCCACAATTTCATCTAACTATAAAATAATTTTAGAAATGATAAGACTTAAGCTAAAATCTAATTTTTTATTTGTTTAGTGTTTAGGTGTGTTTACAGTTCGATACCGTTTCTGCATAATTTTTTTCTTGCCGCAATTTTTCCGCAATGACATCAATAATACTTCAATCAAAGAATATAATGAATATGTGGGTATGACCATTTGATCATTTTTAAAAACTTTATTTGCATTATACATATCACCAGTTACTATTAAAAATAATAGTTAGGTAATTTTAGTGTTGTGTTGTGTATTAAATAATTAAATATGTAAAAACATATTTCCAAGTTTTGTATTTCATGAAAAGGAGTAAAGTAATGATTTATTTTATTTAACTACTACATAAACGGGCCACTTTAGGGCATGTTTATAATGTGATTGTACATAATTAATTATATTTTAGCCAAGGCTCGTCGCTCTTTTAGGATAAATTAATTGTATACCGTTAAAAGATTTTTAAGGTGGTACCTAAAAATAAATAAAATATTCATGAAAATAGCCAAGAAGCTGCAATAAACATAGCGCATTTCGAATTTTTCTTGCAGGAAGAATTGCATCAGTTTTTAAAAATCAAAGAGTAAGAAGACTTGCAGCAAAAAAAAATCACATTATAAATTTTTCAGATTTATTTCCAAATATTTCCATGTGAAATAAAACCATAATAATTTGTGTTATGGGAGCCAAAAATCTTTTTTATGTGCTTAAATATGAAAAAATCCAAGATCTTAAATCAGTTCTTTAAGCACATTTCTGTTATTAAATAATTACATTTGACAATTACAGATTTTAAAATCAATGGTTTAAAAGAAGTTTTGTTTTATTATAAGAACTTAATTTTTTGTATATTGGTGCAAATAAATTAAAAAAAAGTAGTTTTATTATTATAACATTTAAAAAAGAGGTATTTCATTAAAATTATATTGAAAGTGTATCTTGTATCTTAAAATTACTCATTAGTGTATTAAATGGCTTAACCAGCAGGAAAATTATATTTTTATTGCGAATTAATATTTTCCCTTTAATTTATTTGATTTGTGGATTTTTAAATACAGAGTGATTCATGGGGAAATGTCAATACTTCAGGTACGTTGTCAGGGTCCAAAAATAAACATAAAAGTCTATACAAATATGCGTCCGCAAGGCCTTCGTTTCCGACATACAGAGTGTTCACCACAGAACTGTCATGTGCTTAGAAGTAAATGGTGGAAGTTTTAAAAATTATAAAACCTAGCTTATGTTTTGCCGAACATAATTGAAGAACAATAATTTCATTAAAAATTAAAATACATATTAATTAATTATACATTTTGTTTTATTTTTTAAATTTTGCTATAGTAAAATCAGATGCGTCGTAATTTTTTTAAATCCAAATATCTCGAAAGCGGTTGCTCATATCAACTTTCAACAAGTATACCCTTTTGACGCGTAAAAATGACAAAAGAATAATTTAATTTATTTAAAAATGTAATACAGGGCCGTACCAAAAAGTTCTGATTGTTCAAAATAGTAAAAAGACGTGTAGGTGGCTCCCCCTACAAGTAAGAGCCGTAATAAGATTAGATTCGAATCCGTTATACCAAAAAACCCCTAGATATCATAGATTGTATGTAAAAAGTAGAAAAAGTAAATAATAATTTTAACACCCTGTATTTCGAAAACGAAGGCCTTGAGGACCCATATTTTTGTATAGGCTTTTATGTTTATTTTTGGAACCTGACTACGTACCTAAAATATTAACATTTCCTCATGAATCACGCTGTATATATATATATATATATATTTTAAAAACTGCATAAAATAATGTTTATTGCTTTGGTATTAAATGCTTTGCAAATAGTAATTTATGTCATTGTTTATACTATTTCTTTTCACAATACAATCTACTACTACTGCTACTACAATAATACTAATACTCACTATATTATCATACATTCATATATAAAAGGAAGATAAATTTACACGGTTTGAAGTTAATTTCAAAATGCCTTATTTGGTTCGCTCTTTACTAAATGTAGATACGAAGTTTATATTCTTTTATTTTATAATTCATTTAAAATAGCAAATTGTATACATTTGGTAACGTTTGTAACAACATTTTGGCTTCATCAAATGTCATTTCAGTAATCATATTTGGCACCGACAAATGTAGATTAACATGTTGTTTAGGAGTGCATTTACGCTACACCTTAGGGGTCTGGCGAACGAACGCGGAGACGGTGGGCGGAGACTAACAAACTCCCACTACCACAATTTTTGTATAGCCGCATTAAAAATATTATATTTTATTTAGGTTCTTCCAAATTCGGTGTATCGATGCGATGTTGTTTCTGATTGCAAGCCTACGGAGATAACGTTCTTCGGTTACTATTTTTTACTTAAATGACATAAATTATACACCATTTTAAAGGTAAGGAAATAATATATGCCTCTGCTGTAACCGATTTTTGAAATATGAGTCGAGTTAAGAAAAAATAGTATCTAAACATAACCGATTTTAGGGTGACTTTCACTCAAGGAAATATTTAAAACTAAATCCAAATTTAAAAAACTATTACAGCAGAAGCCGAGATTTAAGTGTTGGCTTTCATATAGTTTTTGAAAATTATCGATAACTTATACCGTTTTTGAGAAAAACATTATACCCCGAACCCCAAATTGGATCCAATTTTCGCGGCGCAAATGGACCCTTAAGAAAATTTAAAGATATGGCTTCAGAAGGTCATTGGCAAGTATTGTATTTGGTGTTTATTTATCTCCGTAACTAATATTGGACCGATATTTTTCAGTAGTTTTAGCCAATTTAAAATTCTGCATGAGTTTATATATTTTAAAAAACTCAACAACAGCTGTTCTAAGTAAATTAAAAGAAGGATAAATAATCGTTTAAGTTTTTGTTTCCTTTTATGTTTCCTTTTTAATGACTACATAACTATAAAATTTTCAGTAATGAAATTAAAATCTTTTACTATAACAATGTAATGTGTTTCAAAATGTATTATTTTCGTAACTAGCAATGCAATTTTTAGTAAAAAATGTTACCTTTATAAAGATTTAAAGGCAATATTTAATAACATTTATGAAACATTGTCAGAAACAAAAAAGTTGCTAAATTATACGTTTTATTCGTGACTCTAAAAATATTTGTAATATCTGGCGATGGGCTAGACAAGAGGACAAACGAAACAAAAATTCCACTTTTCGGAGAGAAGTCATTCTTTATAAAAAGTTTTACTTGCCGGAAGAATAAGATTGTCAATAAAAGAAATTAAAAATTGTATACAGGGTGTCCCAAAAGTTTAAAATTCAATTTTTTGCAAGAATAAAGTACCCTTATTACAAAGTTTTTAACCAAATGCTACCAAAGATAATACTACTGCGGATAGATGGTTCATTTAAATGGGGCGCTCTGAATCAGTTAGGAGATATCAATGCTTCCGTAAATGCAAATAAAATTAAGTCGGTAACCCCTGCCCCAGCGAAACGAGGTACGAAAGCATGTGCGACGTTGCCAATGTCTGTCGCTTGTACCTTATTCGGAATACGAAGTAGCGAAAGAGGGCGGCTAAACGAGTTGTGTATTTTCTAGTCGCGTTTCACCACGCCAATAGTAAAGCCCTGCCGGCAACACTGTTTAACTTTCGTTCAAGGAATGAAATGCATAGCGCGAAAATCTCTCGATGGACATCGGCTCGCGTTAGCCAAAGTCCATTAGGGGTATCAAAAATATAGCATTGAATGGTTTATCTTATCCGTAGTAGTATTATCTTTGATGCTACTTAAGAAAATTATTTATAATTATCATATCTTTTAGGATATTGGTTTTTATAAGGTTTAATTAGTAATCATTTTTTCCATTTAAGTTTGCATTTCATTAAAAGTTTCGCAGGTATACCTTTGATTTTGTGTACCTACCTTTAAATATCATCTTGGAATAGGTATTTACAAAGAAATTCTGACAGTGTCAACCAAACCAGAGATATTTTATTAATTTTTACAAATGTTAACAACGGAACACAGAATACATTTAATCCAATGATATGGTAACGGAGATTTTTCATATTGATACGTGATAAAACATTTCATGAATGGTTCCCTAATGTACCCGGGTACAAATGGGCAATTTGCAAGCTAGTAGAAAATTTCGAGAAACTGGATCTGTACTGAACTTAAAAAAAGTAAAAAAAAAACCTAAAAGGAAGATGATGCTACAGTCGCTGCATCGTATTGCAGTCTGTTAGACCTCATACTATCCTTGAGAAAATGAGCTACACAAGTACAGGTGGTCTAAAAAAGTATAAATCAAGAATGGAACTGTAGCTTCGCAACATGTTCGCTATTGGAATGATGTTAATCCTTTCTTCAGAATAGCAACCCGACGCCGACGTCAGTGTTTTAAAAAAGTAAATGTTTGGTGCGCAGTTTTTATTATGGTATAATAGGACCGTATTTCTTTAAGAATACTCGTAACAAAGTTTCTTATTTAAATATGTAAAATACTTTTTTTTTGATTATTTAAAACAATTGCCATTAGATTATCGAGGTAACATGTAATTCCAGCAAGATGGATGCCCCAACCATTTTGCTAGAAAAGTGAAGGGCTACCTTGATTTAAAATTTGAACAAAAATGGATCAGGCGAAATGATCCAGTTTTATGGCCCCCAAGAAGCTCTGAGCTCACGTTACCGGAATCCTCTATCAAATGATAAGGACATTTTGAAGCAAATAATTATAGAAGCTGTAGAAGCAATATCCCTAGAAGAAGTGTGATGCAGTTGGGGATATCTTAGAACTCAACTGGAAAAATGCGTTTTTCATGCTGGAGCCGTATTTAAATAATTCGAACATAATAATTTTTGTTAAGCTTAAGCTATTTGATTTTGATCTAATTTTGTGAATTAGGCCTTAAACAATTATAACCATGTATGGTTTCTATTTATCATATTTTTTATTCTTTGCTTCGTTGTTAACATTTGTAAAAATTAATAAAATATCCAAAAGTTGATACCAAAGTCTGGTTTGGTTATCACTGTCAGAATTTATTTGTGAAGTACCTTTTCAAAGGTGATATAAAAAGGTATACAAAATTAAAGGTATACCTATGAAACTTTTTAGTGAAATGCAAATATTAACCGAAATAATATCCTGAAAGATATGATAATTTTAAACAATTTTTTTAAATAGCATATTGTAATCTTTGAAATTAGGGTACTTTATTCTTGCAAAAAAAAAAGAATTTTTAACTTTTGGGACACCCTGTATACATTTTAATTTTTTTCCATCGACAATTGTTTTCTTTCGGCAAGCAAAACTTTTTGTAAAGAAATACTTTACCACGAAAATTGAACTTTTTGGTCCGTTTGCCGACTTGTCTACCCCATCGCCGGACATACTGTATAGTGATTAACTAAACTACACAAATTATTAGATTTTATCTGATTTTTTTTATACCATCTTTGAGACTAGACCTGTTAAAAGAATGTAAAACTATTTAATGACATAAAAAATAATGGTGCCAATAATTGCACTAAATTACATTTAAACCTACTATTTTTCCTTTTAAATAACTTATCCCAAGATATTTAGAATATAAATAGGATTTTAAAAATATCCCTTTTAACTGATTGCCAGCATATTCAGGAAGTAGCTTTCAAAATACAAAACCTTCCCAGTATCACAACTTTTACAGTCCGTTTATTTTAAAGGAAACATGTATTTCTAAAAATATAAAAGATTTATATAAAGCCACATATATTTCTTTGCTTTGTACAAATTTTAGCTCAAGGTTGCATTATGAATTTTTTTTTCATCTTGAATGAAATAATAGTAATGTTGGCTCTAAACATATGATTTGTACCGTGTGTCTTAAAAATAAAGGACGCCGGCTGTATCTCGAAAAATATGTATCGCACATTGTTGGAAGAAAAATATTTCTTAGTAAAAATGACCAAAAGAAATTGCTGAAAATTATTTTCAAGTTTCTAAAACTAACGCAAGATGGCGCAACAGCACGGGTAAATTAAAAAAAAAAAATCGTCAAAATTAGCAAATATTAAATACAATTTTCATAACGTCTGCAAAAACTCTAACCAATTCTGCATAAGTTTGGTTTAGGACTTTTTTTCGTATTTTAGAAAATAAGGGTGGGGGAAGATAATAAATAATGCAACTTTTAAATAGCTCTATCTCCCAGACCTTTTATCGAAAGTGATTTAAGTGGGTACTCGTTTAAAACAAAATTTACCGCTCTTTTAAATGTCGTCCTTTTCAGTGTTGGCTAGTCTGTGGTTCACCAACTAGAGGGCGTTGTTTAAGAATAACTCTGTTTTTTGAGATTTTCTCGAGAAGTTTAAATACTACGATATATTTTTTTATTAGAGATTTAAAGGAGGAAAAAATACCTACAATCTGGCAAAAACCGCGTTTTGATATCTGCATTCGTTTTCGAGTTATTTCAAAGTAACCTGTTTTTTAAATGAAAAATAATATTAACAATTAATCAAAACAGCCTTTGCGACAAAATAAATGTATAATTACTGTAAAGTAAAAAAAATACTGGAAACTATTTTAAAGTTTGTATTGTATCCACTAGAGAACAGAATGAACAATCGAAAACATAAAAATGCTGTGATTGGGGTATTTATTTATTCCAGTTTAAATATTAGTATAGTATACAGGGTGTCCCAGAATATGTGGGCAATCTCTCGGAATCCAATAGAACACCTAAAGATAGTATGATAAGTTCCCATAAACTTTTTTCCGATGAGCCTCCCCTACGGAGATACAGGTACATGACGGACGCCCCTGAAAATAGTTTTTGTTTAAATAACTTTTAAAATACTAGACGTAATTTAATATTTTTTTAATATGATGGTTACTAGATAAGTCTTCCTAAAATGAACCCATTAAATCATATTTGGCTTATTTAGTTTGCCAGGGACGGACTAGGTATGATACAATAATAGCAATTTTTTTAACACCCTGTATGATAAAGGCTCAACAATATTATTTTTGAACAGATTTAACCTTAAACTAAAAAAAATGATTGACATCGATAAAATCAACTGTTTACGAGAAATAAATTATCATGTGTGGTAATTTTTTTTCCATTATACAGGGTGTTTTCTAATAGTACGTTAATATTAAGGAAATCAATTTTTGGGTTCGTTTTAACAAGAAAACTTTATATAAACATATGTCCTAAACGTCCTAACTTTGGAGATACAGGGGGGTAAAATTTTCAAAAATAAATAATTTATTATTAAAATCTGTAATACCACTTTAGATATTTTAATGAAATTTGGCATATAAGTACTATGTATCAAGAAGCTTTTTTTAATGTACCACATTTTTTTTTATTTCCACCAGTGGCGTTCGTACAGAATTTGAACTTCCTATTTTGGCAAATAAAAAAAAATGTGGTACACTAATTAAAATGCTTCTTGATACATAGTACATGTATGCCAAATATCATTAAAATATCTAAAGTGGTATTACAGGTTTTAATAATAAATGGTTTATTTTTGAAAATTTTACCACCCTGTATATCAAAAGTTAAGACATTTAGGACATACGTTCATATGGAGTTTTCTTCTTAAAATTGACCCAAAAATGGATTCCCCTAATGTTAACGTACAATTAGAAAACACCCTGTATAATGTAAAAAAAAATTACCAACCATGATATTTTATTTCTCGTAAACAGTTGATTTTATCGATGTCAATCAAGAGTACTTTTTTTAGTTTAAGGTTAAAGCTATCTAAAAATATATTTTTGAGCCTTTATCATACAGGGTGTTAAAAAAATTGCTATTATTGTGTTAGAGCTAGTCCGTCCCTGGCAAACTAAATAAGCCAAATATGATTTAATGGGTTCATTTTAAAAAGACTTATCTAGTAACCATCATATTAAAAAAATATTAAATTACGCCCAGTATTTTAAAAGTTATTTAAACAAAAACGATTTTCAGGGGCGTCCGTTATGTACCTGTATCTCCGTAGGGGAGGCTCATAGAAAAAAAGTTTATGGGAACTTGTGATAATATTTTTAGGTTTTTTATTAGATTCCGAGAAATTGCCCACATATTCTGGGACACCCTGTATATATAGGCTTGGAAATAAAAACAAGAACGAAAGATTGGAAAACAACATGACTTATTTAAGTAAACAGTTGTCAGTTCCAAATTAATTTTTAAATACATGTTGCCTTATTCGAATCCAATCTGCATAATAAGTGAAAATTCCAAATGAAGTAGCATATAACATGTTAGCAGTTTATTTATTTAAAAATTGGAGGAAAACTGACAACTGTCAACTTAAATAAGTCATATCGCTTTTCAGTCTTGTTCTTGTTTTTATTTCCAAGCCTACTTGACTAGTATTTAAATTAAAATGAAGGAATCACAGCATTTTTATGTTCTCGATTGTTTATTCTGTTTTCTAGTGGATACAATACAATCTTTAAAATACTTTCCAGTATTTTTTTTACCTAACAATAATTATTCTTTAACTTTATCACAAAGACTGTTTTAATTAATTGTAAATATTATTTATAATTTGAAAAACTGGTTACTTTAAAATAACTCGAGAGCGAATGCAGATATCAAAAAGTGATCTTGGCCAAAGTGTAGGTATTTTTTTCCTCTTCTTAACCTATAATAAAAAAAAATATATCGTCGTATTTACCTTTCTCGAGAAAATCTTGATAAACCGAGTTTTTCTTAAACAGTTGGTGAACTACAAACTATAGCCAGCAACAAAAGGGACGACATTTAAAAAGGCGTTAATTTTTTTTTTAAGCGAGTACCCTCTTGAACTACTTTTGATAAAATATATGGCAGACAGAGCTACTTGAAAGTTGCATAATTTGTCATCTTCCCCAACCTTTATTATTAAAGATACGACGAAAAGTCCTTAACCAAAGTGATGCAGAATTTTGGAGAAAAAATAGATTTTTTTTAACCGTTGCGGTTTAGAAAATTTTAGAAACCTGACTATTTCACTAGAGTGTATTACACCGGCAATAAAATCGGTATCCAGCTGACTATTTCACTAAAGTGTATTACACCGGCAATAAAATCGGCATCCAGCTGAAAATATTGCTACCTGGACAAAACCAACAACATGGTATTTCAGCGACAATTTTTTGACATTGTCAAACTGATATTTTTCATTCATAATTTTTGAATTATCGACAAAAAATGAGTTTAAACAATAAAAACAGGTTTGGAAGTAATTAATTTACTGAGATCGAAAAAGCAATTCATAACACGATCCCTTATAACACGGCGAAATCGCAAAAATCTGCTTGGCAACAATTTTCCCAATTTCTTGAGGAAAGAAATTACAATTTGGAAAAAGATACTTCGCCAGGCGAAAATTTTAAAAGATTATGTTATTTAAAAATTAGTCCGTCCGTTTGGAAGTGTAAGTAGCTTAAAGCACCTTTCGAGATACGGGGCAGGTGCAAAAAATACTCGGAGCATTTATGGCTGATTATTCAAAAACTATCAAATTTTTGACAAAAGTGATAGGTATTATTTTTGCAGCTAATAAACTGCTCTTCATTTTTGTCCAAACACGAATTGCGTAAGTGTCATATTTCCGCAGTAATCGACCAAATTAGTTGAAAAAACGGATTTCCGGGCTCTTGAGGGCCATTTTCAGGCCCTTGCGGTCATTTTTTTATATATATTTTCGGAGGTTATTGTATACATTAATACCTGCAAATTAAAAAAAATATATTGTGACGGCCCAACCTGATCTTCAGGTTTGAAGTTTCTTCGGATTTCATTTACTGAACTATGTAATCGATTACTTTTTAAAAATAAAGAGTTTTCCAATAAGAGTTGTTATTTTGATATTCAAAGAAAAATGCCATTTTTTAAGATAAATGATCGGATATTTATTACATTATAAAGAGGAAGGTATGCCGTTAATAATGGAAAATAACATCAGCCAAAGACCACCACGAGCACGCCTACAGGACCATATCCTTTTCATGAAATATTCCATAACCAAATCGCAAAGTGGCTGCCTTATGTCCTCGATAGCCTTACGAATTCCATTTCTGAGGTCTTGAATTGACGCTGGGCTGTTGACGTAGACCTTCTCTTCACGTGGTCCCAAAGGAAGAAGTTGCAAGGTGTTTAATCACAAGATCTTGGTGGCCAATTGTGATCACCTCTTCGAGAGATAACAGGGTCGGGAAACTTTTCCCGTAAAAAATCAATGGTTTCGTTGCTTGTGGGGCACGTAGCGCCGTTTTGTTGAAAGTAAACGTTGTCCAGATCAATACCATCCAATTCTGGACAACCTTTACTTTTAACAAGACGGCGCTACCTGCCACACAAGCAACAAAACCATTGATTTTTTACGGGAAAAGTTTCCCGACTCTCTCGAAGAGGTGATCTCAATTGGCCACCAAGATCTTGTGATCCTTTGGGGCCACGTGAAAGAGAAGTTCTACGACAACAGCCCAGCGTCGATTTAAGACTTCAAAGATGGAATTCGTAAGGCTATCGAGGACATAGGGCAGCCACTTTGCTATTTGGTTACGGAAAATTTCATGAAAAGGATATGGTCCTGTATGCGTGCACACGTGGTGGTCATTTGGCTGATGTTATTTTCCATTATTAACGGCATACCTTCCTCTTTATAATGTAATAAATATCCGTTCATTTATTTTAAAATGGCAGTTTTCTTAAAATATTAAAATAACACCTCTTATTGGAAAACCCTTTAGGATCCGTGATCTGGATTCGTTATATAATTTTAAAATCATTTGGAATCGATTCCTTTTTGGAAGAATCCGATTCCAAAAAGAAATTGATTTCTTTATTTTTAATTTAAGACAAATGCCAAAATCTGCCATTTTAAATACGCCATTTCAAATTTTCAAATTTTCACCCAAGATTCCTAATTCTTAAATTTTAACCTAGCCCCCCTAAAAGCCTAAAGCCTATCCCGAATCTGAGGCAAATTAGTTTATAAATGCCAAAATCCGCCATTTTATATCTTTTATTTTAAATTTCCAAATTTTTACCTATGATTCTTAATCAGCATCACATGGATTTTTAGAAATTAAGATGAAGAATTTTAAAATATCTGTCCATTAAGATCTTGAAATAAGAAAACACACCTAAAACGTGATTTTTAACTAAAATATGTTGCTTTTTAGGTCTGGAGAAACAACATTTAAATAAAACATTTTTTTTCGTAACCACAGAGTGTGGTATCCAAAGCCGTTCATACATTTTACTTGAATTTATGTTAAAAGTTCTGATTGCTCGCTCTGCGTAATTTTTGTTATCCTTGAGAAAACCCTACGTGACTTTTAAATAGGACATTTAATTATTTTTGTTTAGGGTGTCATCCAAAAAGAAATTTTAAGTTTCAATACATTTTTATATTCCCTAAGCAAAAAAATATTAAACGGTACTTGTGAAACTTCCTATAAAATTACAATAGAATGTCCCATTTTATAAGTTGCTTAAGGTTATCTCAAGAATGACATATAAAACCTTATAAAAATCTAGCATCGCAAATTTTTAAATACATTTTTAAAAAATGTTTCATTCAAGGGTGGATTCATGTTGATCTTAGAAATAACATATTTAAATTTGAATAATTTTTACCAAAAACTAATTTGGCTAAGAGTTACAGCACTTTAAAATAAGGTTAAAATTATACAGGGTGATTCATGAGGAAAATGTCAATACTTCAGGTACGTACTCAGGGACCAAAAATAGGCATAAAAGTCTATACAATTATGGGTCCGCAAGGCCTTCGTTTCCGATAAACAGGGAGTTAAAGTTTTTATTTATATTTTTTTAAATTAAAAAAAAAAAAAAATATGTTTTGCTGAACATAATTTAAAAACAATAATTTTACTAAAAACTAAAATACATATCTTTTAATTATACATTTTGTTTTTTTTTTTTTCAAATTTTGCTATTATAAAATCAGATGCGTGTCATGCGTGGTATCTTTTTTTAAATCCAAATATCTCGAAAACGGTTGCTCATATCGACTTTTAACAGGTTTACCTTTTTGACGTAAAAATGACCAAACAGTTATTTAATTTACTTAAAAATGTAATACAGGGCCGTACCAAAAAGTTGTGGATGTTCAAAATAGTATAAATACGTGTAGGTGGCTCCCCCTACAAGTAAGAGCCGTAATAAAATTAGATTCTAATTCGTCATACCAAAAAACCCCCGGATACCAAATTTTACTCCAATATTTACATTATCATAGATTTTATTTAAAAAATAGGAAAATTAAGTAAAAACTTTAACACCCTGTATTTCGGAAACGAAGGCCTTGCGGACCCATATGTATATAGACTTTTAGGTTTATTTTTGGACCCTGACTACGTACCTGAAGTACTGACATTTCCTTATGAATCACCCTGTATATCGCAACTCGGGCTCCTTGCTAAAATCTTTGACGCTTGATTAATCATCTGGGTAATGTAGTATCATTCGTACCGTAGTTAAAAATTAAATTATTTGTTTAAATTGGATATTCTTGACTGGCATGTTAACGGGTATATCCCATCTGGGCTCTAAATGTTATGGTCCATTCTATGACACTGTTTTGGTACCATTTTAATGACCTATCCAGGGCACAAACTCTTCGGTAAGAAAGGTCGTTAAAAATATTCCTAACAAGTTACGTGCCGCAATTTGTTAATCCGTCTTCGTTATAAAAATCGTTAAATAAATTCAAATAAATGTGTTAATAATTAAAGGATTTTATGTGTTAAACTAACTTTAACCAACTAGAACTAACCAGAACTAACCAAAACGCGCTTTAAACATTTAATCTAAAACTTATATTAGGTGCAATAGTATAAATATACCATATAGACTTAATAGGCCATCAATAAAATAAACAGGAACAGTAAATTAAGTAAACTTGATTTATTAATAGTATTTTACGTATCAAGTACAAAAATGTTAAATTTTACGTTTAAATCCTAGCGAAGCGATATATATATATATATATATATATATATATATATATATATATATATATATATATATATATATATATATATATATATATATATATATATATATATATATATATATATATATATATATATATATATATATATATATATATATATATAATATATTATATATGTATGTGTATTTAAGCACAAGTCTCCGTGACCTCCTTAAAAAATTTAAATAAAGTATTCTCGTCACTACCACAAACATTCAATAAATCCATTGGCAAAACCTTTTTTAGTCCATCCAGTCTATTTATCTTGAGTTTAATGGAGTCCCGTATAAACAGGCACCGAGGTGTGCGTCATCGGAAATCTTTCTTTTTAAAAAATGACACTAATCCCCTTGGTGAGCCATTTCTCTGCTCTTTGTGCGTTTTTGTTTCTCTTTAATCCGGTTATCCGGGATCGACGTGACATTTTTATTATTTCTAGTCAATTCTACTGACATATTCTCCTTTTTGCCGCCTCTTTTTAAGAATTATAATTTTAATAAAAAACTGCCTATAAAAGTAATAATATGCCTAAATATTGTACTTTATATGTTTAAGAGTTTTATTATTTAAAAGCTTGGCCTTTTGTTTTGTTATTTATTATCAAGGAGTTTCCCTACTAACTACGAATTAAATATTTAAATCGGCAGAAGTTTGGCTAGCACCCTTTTGTTTTTTTAAATATTTAAGAAATAATATATTGATTGTTAACATTTATGCCTCACATATTCTGTAGTTTTTTTAATAAAATGTTTATATACAGGGTGTTACTAATTCGAGGCGCATCTTTAGGATCTCAGCAACGGTAAGAGATACAGGGTTGGTTAAATTAGGGCAAAGTTGCTTACGTTAATGCTTTACAAAATTTTGTTTCAAAATTCAATAATTTACAGCCGTTCCGAAATAATCCGGAAAAAAGCAAAATTTTGTGAAAAAGTTTTAATTTTTAAGTGACTTTATTTAAAGAGATATTCTAAATAAAATGTTTTATTTTTATATTTAAAATAAATGTGAAATTATTACAGCAACCTTAACTTTAAGATCCGACGTTTCGTTTTCGGTCCGCCATTATCAACTTGTTTTTTAAAATTTGTTTTAAGCCTTCTTAACACTCATTTATTTCTAAATATATCATATATCACTTTTTATTTATGCGGCGTTTTGAACCAAAAAAACATTATTTATTATTTCACTATTAAAAATTACGATATCATTCCAGGTGTTCGTGAACATTGCCGTTTACAGGAAATTATGCACCCATTTTTTTCCAATTTATATTTCATTGCTTAGTATTAATTATTTTATTTATTATTTTATAATTCAATTGGCAAGCCAAAATAAGTAAAAAAAAAACTTTTTTAAAAACTTACTTTTATTTACCAATACGCATTAAAATAAAGCATCCATTTCAATCAACGCTTCTATCAACTCCATCATAACCTGCCATGAAACTAATAAAGGGTCGCCTAAATAAGGCGAGAGCGCATTTTAATGTTTAACAATATTCCATTTTAAAAGTTCAAACATTTTTAGTCAAAACTAAAATTTTGTAAAATTGTTTTTGTGGATTTATGTAAAGTTATTATGTTAAAAAAGTCTTACATTTTTATTGCCTCCATTTTCTCCAACTTCTATGAAAATATTTATATTATTTTTGTTTTAAATGCCAACCTGGATTTTTTACCATCTTTAGAAAACTTGGGGTTATCCATCTGCCTGGAAATTTATATTTAAAAACTGTAATAATTTGTTCCAGTATTTTATGGGCTGTTGCACCATCTTATTAAAACCAGAGGTGTGGTATAGCAAAACTACAAATAGGCTTGATGGTGGAGGAGAGAAGATCGTTGATGTGAAAATGAACAGAATGGAAGCCAGTACTCAGCCCTGGGGCACCCCAGCATTAAATTGGTAGAAGCTGGAAGAATGACCATCTACAATAACTGATATACGTCGATTAAAAAGAAAAGTGGAGGGCCAAAAAGGAAGCTTAGGTAGAAGACCGTACGAAGGAAATTTGTCAAGGAGCCCACCTTGCCAGACCTGAGCTTTGGAAATGTCAAAAACAACGATCCAAGATTTACCAAGAAACTCAAGGGACTTGTTCCATTTACGTAAGACAAAGAAAAGAAAATCAACTGTTCGGAATCTGTACTGTCATGTAAAATTTTGTGATTTTCCAAATACTTTTACATTTTGAAATTAATAAGTTTTTCCATTACTTTCTTCTTCTTCCTTTTAGCCGTCTTTCACTACCGGAGGCAGCGCAGCCTCTTGGACTTTTTGTGCCTTCTTTTTCTTCTTCCATTACTTTACAGACAACTAAAAGAAGAGATGCTAGTCAATAGTTAGAAGGGAGAGTTTTGAATCATTTTTTGGGGACAGTTTGCACACGTGCAGTTTTCCAGCTCTCCGGAAAAATGCCCGTGTCGTAAAAGATTCGAAAGAGGCAAGATAAGATGAGTGTAAGCATAAGTACACGTTTTTTAGGACGACCCATTTTTTATTTTTTATTTTCTTTGGTTTTAAGAGAAGAAAGAATACGCTTAATCTGTTTGACTTTAAAAATAATATCGGACATTTTACGAGCAACTGTTGAAAAAGGAAAAATAATGAGAGTATTAAGGGTAGAATTGATAGCAAATTGTTTGGCTTTCCTTTAGATGTAGAAAAATTTCATCTTCAAACATTAGGGGTGGATAAGCATGCATACATTATTATCCACCTATTATGCCTTAAGATGAAATAATTGCTTTAAATTATGCTTTGGAAAATGATCAGAAGGATTTACTGCCATTTGAGCAAGAGAGGATTTTATCTTTTATCCGACTGTTAAAACAGTCTTTGGCTTCTGAAATAATTTCATTATACTAATTTGTAAATATTACATTATTTGTTAAAAGCTAGTTTTTAATAAATTTACCAAAAAAAAAAAAATAGATTCTTTTGGGCTCTTTGTCAGTGGTGCCTTCTATAGTGAAACACAGTAGCCACTCTGGTCGAATAAAACTTTACTGTGGTTTTTTTTCAAGTTTTTTCCAGATGTGCTATGATGGTCTTGTTAAAAATATAAAAAATTAAATTATTTAATATGCATCCTAGAAATATATGGTCACTTTTTTAACATTTTGAATAAGATTATTGTAGGTAACTAAGCATTAAAAGGGAGACTTTATGGTTGTCCGGCATAAGATCGTACACTAATTGAAACCAAAGGTGTGTAAGTAAATGAAAATTGTATTGTTTTTGCCTAAGAAGCTAACAACAAACTTCAACAGGTCTCTGTTTTTATTCCATAGTCAGGAATCTAGGCACTTGCGCAAACATTGGGTGAATGCTGATCGAAATGAATTATTTTCTTGACGCATTAAGCTTACACTTGTAATGTTTGTTACATCTAAAATTTTTTTTTATTGGCAAGAATAAGGTCTTTTGTCAGGTCTATGTTAATTTGTGTTGTCGAAGTTTTTGAATGTCTGGCGGTCTGGCGTACGCCAAACTTTTGACCGGTAGGTACAATCCTCCGTGAAGTTCTTGCACTAATAAACACTTTTTTTTAATAGGATTGATTACTAATATTGTGTCCAAAATCTTGGCAAAATATCATTTGGTTTTGTACACTTATTCACAAAAAAGGTTACTAATATGCGTTGTGCAATGGAAACATAAATTGCCTGCCTTACCACCTGCAAATATTAAATAAAAATGAAATTCTCGATTATATTTAAACATCTCTTGTACATATTCTTATCAAAAAAATAAATTTCATTAATATTTGAGGTTGGCCCCTTGCGTTTTTCTTTAAATCGTATACAAGCGAATTCACCTAAAAAATAAAGTCATGCAAACATTATTAAAACATATTTTTTCTTCTTTATATCAATTGCCTGGATCATAAGTACAGATTACCTAAATTTCAACTTTTTATTATTATAAACGGACATGTCGCGTGACAACCAACATTAATAAGGCAAAGATTATCGACATTTCAAGAGGTCAGCAACTAAGTTTTGCAATTCACATCATTTATTATATTCTAGGTAAATAGTACGTATTGATTATCAGTATAATAAATAGTGCATAATGCAAATTAGTATAGAAAACCTACTAACATACGGCAAAAGTCATTGTTCAAATAAAGTTTGTTTTACTTAAACGACCATTAAAACCCTTTATATAGTTTTTAAAATTTTATATAGTTTAAGAAAATTATAACGATAAACAAATCAATATATAATAAAATTAAGAACCCAATTTGTAATTTATTTTATTAAATACTTTTAAAAACTTATTTCCACTCTGCACATGCGCTTGCTAACCTGTTCGGTTTTATAACATCAGCAAAATTTTATTAAAGAATCCTTTATCTTATCAAAACTATTTTGTTTAATATAACTTTCCTCACCTATTGCCTATTTAATTAGTAGCACTAATTAGTTAATAGCGCGCTGCGGTCAGTATAATCCTTATAGATTAAAAATCCCCAAAAAGGACTGTTCGATAGCAGCCAAAATAAACTTTTCGAGGTTTACCGCCATTGTTTAAAAAATTATAAAATGTGCAAAAATTAAAAAAAAAAACTTTGAAGAACCTCTCTGACAGTGCGCGCGGTTAGACAGAAGCTACGTGGTCTATTTGTGCCAGCAACTGTTTATTCACCCTCGAAATAGGTACAGACGCAATTATTTAGCGCGGCAACTGAAAAGTCGCCTGTGCGCGGGGCGCATTATTATAAGTAGCCGACAATTCATTTATTCCGAAATTTCCGAGGTGACCCGATTAATGTGATATTAAGTAACCGACGACTCAGGCTTATTTGTCGGGTACCTATTATATGGATTTGGTAAGCTGTTAAAATGGTATTTAGTAACCGATAAGTCAGCCTGACTTATCAGCCGCATAGATATGACAAGTCTTGCAGCAATAACTAAATAAAAAGCCTATATATTGGAAGTATATTACAGTAAAAGTAGACTTTTTAATTTGTTTTTTCTAAAGGAGGGTCTTCTGTTTGATAAGTTAAAAAAATCGATTTTTTTCATGCGTAAATTGTTCCCATAATATGTTTAGAATATGATGGTAAAGTGATTTTTCAAAATTCGAAGCCATTATAAAGATACAGCAGTTAGAAGAGGCAGGTGTTCGTAGCGCTGAGCTGAGCGCTAAGAGTTATGTCGGCTTGATACCTGAGACCCTTCTATACAAATGTATGCTTAGACAAGTACAGACAAGTTTAAACAATTTCAGAAAAAAAATTGTTGTAGGTATCTACGCTGTAAAATTTATTTTAGTCTTGGTATCGCAGATAAATAGTAAGTTAGGATATTTATAGTATATCTGTACTTAAAACTTCAATTGTGTCTTTCTTAAAACTATGTTTTCCAAACTTTCCTCTATCATATCTCGATTCACTTTAAATTTATGGGATTGACTCAGCATATATAGACGCACGGAATGAACTATTATCACCCCAATATTTAAAATATTTCTTTTTGTAAACAAAAAGTTTAAAGAAAAAATACATAAAATTTGAAATTTTACTGTTCCGAAGGCTGTCAAAAATCCAATGTTCAAAATTTTCTTTTCAAACAGTTCATTTCATGTATTTAAGCTTCACTTTAAATTTATGGGATTGACTCAGCATATATAGACGCACGGAATGAACTATTATCACCCCAATATTTAAAATATTTCTTCTTGTAAACAAAAAGTTTAAAGAAAAAATACATAAAATTTGAAATTTTCCTGTTCCGAAGGCTGTCAAAAAACTAATGTTCAAAATTTTCTTTTCAAACAGTTCATTTCATGTATTTAAGCTTCACTTTAAATATATGGGATTGACTCAGCATATATAGACGCACGGAATGAACTATTATCACCCCAATATTTAAAATATTTCTTTTTGTAAACAAAAAGTTTAAAGAAAAAATACATAAAATTTGAAATTTTCCTGTTCCGAAGGCTGTCAAAAATCCAATTTTCAAAATTTTCTTTTCAAAGAGTTCATTTCATGTATTTAAGCTTAAAGATTAAAACGCCGCCGTTTTTTTTTTAGTTTCAGCTAAGCCAACCAGCTGATTTCGTGGAGGGTGTAAGGGTCCATTTTTTCGAGGCAGGTGTTTTCAGAGCGCCAAAACTTTGGTTCTAATAAATATTTTCCTTTATATTTAAAAAAAGTGTAATGTCTACTCAGCAAAGCAGGAATAAATTTCCCATACTTGCAAGCGTTATCGAAGTATGCCGTTAATGCTGGAATAAAAAGATACATATTATTATACAAAAACACTGTACAAACACAATAATAACAGTGTGGTTAGTGTATACTCATAATTTCTAAATTTGCCACGATGCCTTTTAACTGACTACTTTCCTACGATATTTATATCGTATTTAGAACAAATATTTTTAAACCTCAACGTCTTTATTTGAATGAATCTGAAATATGTACGCAATATCGGATATCTTTTTGTATTGCACACTGTCAGGAAATTTAACTGTAAAATTGTGTTCTAATTATTGATATTATTTGTAAAAATCAAGACAAAACATTGTAATCTTCTGTGCTACGTGCCTTCAACAAACAATAATGTAGCCGACAAGTGGATCTCACTCGTCGGTTACTTAACACTTTGTCAATCGGCTCGCACCGGAAATTGTGTAGGCACGGATTGTCGGTTACTTGGAATAATGCGCGCGGGGCCGCATTTAATACTGTGTTTCATTCAAACTTCGCCAAAGCAACTCAATAGTTGCTTCAAAAAACTAGATAGTGCGCGAGGGCCCTAAACGTCATCCAGAAAGATAATAACAAGTGTCGCTTCTATGCTCCTGTTTCTCCACCTGCATATCTGGTCTTACCAGACTGGGCCTCTTGTTCTAATGTTAGTGACACGTTCGCAGTTCATGACTTTCCGTTATAGAGAAAAAATCTACATAATGTTACCTACGTGGGGACTAAATGTGTCTGCAACAATACAACAATTACTAGGCATTGATTTGTAGTTGTGTGTTTTCAGAAAAACATTTTTCAATTTATGGTAATCATATTTTCAAATCTACATAATATGTATATAAATATTACCAGAACTAACCAGAACATTTAAAATGATGCAATGCATATTAAGATTAAGGCCTAATGTTACCGACAACCCAATTAGTACTTCGCTGATACGTCTGTAACGTTCTTAGCGGGAAATGACGTTAAGCGGACGTGTCGGTAAAATTCTAATATGCTACCGACTCTTCCTTGGCCAACAGCTGGCAGTCCTGTCTGAAGTCTAACATCGCTGAAGAAATGACATTGTAAATGGTTAAATCTGAATTTGCTTTATCCTTGAACTTCCGAGACCAAACTCCGCAAAGAACATATTTTTTTAAAACTTAATTTTAATTTTTGTTCTTAAAATATCGCTTAAAAAAACTTAAAATAGTGAAAGCTAGACATGGCGAAAATAACTTTAATAATATTGTGTAAGTGTTATAGCAGGTAATTTTCCAAAGTAGTAGTTGAACCCATGTTTAATCTACAAATTGACATGACAAAGTAAAAGTAGCTCTAAATGTGTTAAAAAATATTTTAACTTATATCTCTTGTTTTGTGGGTAAAATTATTAAAATTGTAATAAGTGAACAATTTATGGATATCTAAACTTGTTTGTATTTAAAATTTCCTTAATAAATAATATGTAGCTGTACACACCCGCTATTTTCCAATTTTAACAACATGAAAACCATCAACCAGCAATAAAAAAAACACTTGGTACCACTTTACCTTATATCCAACATA
Organism: Listronotus oregonensis; assembly: GCA_019359885.1. NCBI lineage: Eukaryota > Metazoa > Arthropoda > Insecta > Coleoptera > Curculionidae > Listronotus > Listronotus oregonensis. The sequence continues at coordinate 46,240 of JAHBCN010001583.1, read as the reverse complement.
CTTGAAATCCTTTAAAAAACAAACAATAATAGAATACTATACTCCTAGTTTAACAAAAAAATGTTGCAACAATTTGCGTGACGTTCTGTATAAAAATATTAAAAATATTTCATAATCGCACAACAATTTTGAGTTTTTCTGCCTCTTACGTTTTATTATACGAGCGCGCGACATACGCGACAAAGCGCGCATAACTTTAGCAAACCGCCAATCATCAGAGGCTTTTAAAAAAGGCAAAATTAAGCTTAGAGAAAATAAATTAGATAAAATTCAAATTCTGGAAGAAGCAGAAGGAATTTTGTATGGTACAGGCATCGACGATTAGATATTGGTAAGATTTTTTTTTCAGGTTTTCGATAAAAAAGGAAATTTTAACTAGATAACCTTCAGATGTATGAGTTAAATTCGACCTACAATTATCTAAAATTTTTAATTTTTACTAATTTTTTTAAAACAAAAACCACAATAAAAAACACTTTTTTATTATTATTTTTTTTTTCTAAAATAAACCGCCATTTTCTTTATTGTATGTAAAATTTAACGACTGTAGGTCGAATCGAACCCACTAATATACCTTCAGAATATTCGTTCCAGAGATATGGACAACGTATCACACATGTCTACTTTTTGAAGCGTTACCATTATCTATAATTATTATGTATACAAAATGTTTAAAACTATAAAAAAAAATCCTAGCAGTTCAAGAGTATATTTATTAAGCTGAACTTTTTTTTAATTAATAACTTTAATAGAAGCTTGACAAAAAATAGTGAAAATGCCGTTTTTTTAAAGCGCACCGAGTAGTCTATCCCCTTAAACTATTTACTTAACATGAAAAATATTCTTAGACATTGTGATCGATATTTTTATTTTTTCATAATATGATAATAAATGAATATTAATTATCCTGACTACTTACTGTATCTAAAACTAATTGCATTTTATTAAATTTTCTATAAAGTTTCGCTTAAGTAATTAATCGCCTAGAAATTAATTAAAAAGTATTTGTATTTTATATAATTTATGGCTCTTTAAATTATAAATTTAGGATACCCTGTACTTAGTTAAAACAAAAAACAAAAAGTAATTGTACAGCGGGATATTCTGTATACATATAAATCCAAAGTATTTTTATATAAGACTCGGGATACATTGGTTTAAATAGATGGTATACAATTGTCAAAATATGTTTTAAGTTAAATAGAAAGCACATATACCAGGTGCCAACGAAAATCTTGCACACAGCTTTTCTTCGTTGCTATAAATTATATTATTTTAAAATTTTAGATGTACATGACGGGCGATTTAGGAGGGTGGCTAACCCCCTTTTATCCTAAAGTTTTAAAGATAATAAATAGAAATTTGGGGATATCATAAAATATAAAATTTGACGTTTTATGACAAGTCTGTGACTTTCGCTGACTTCCGGCTTTACCAAAAACGGCCTTATCCCTCGACTTTCAAGCTAGCTATGTTCATATTTTCTAAATATGAATTTTTCCTTATAAACTAAGCATATTTACTGACAAGGTGTTTTTAATTTATGTTAAATTAATTGGCATAGAAATATAAATTTTTGGTCCATCAAGGTCACCTGAAAGAAAAAAAAATATGGGGTAAATGTTGGACGGGTAAGTATCACCGCCCTAAAGAATCTAAAAATGTATATATATATATATATATATATATATATATATATATATATATATATATATAAATATATATAGTATATATATGCTGTATAATATGCTATATATATATATATATATATATATATATATATATATATATATATATAACTTATATATATATATATATATATATATATATAACAACAACTATATATATATATATATATATATATACATAAGTAAAAGCCATTTCCGGTAAAAACGAAAATCAGCGAAAGTCACATAACGGGTCAGGAAATGTCAAATTTGACCCAATTTTTTTTTATCCTTAAAAAAGCAGTAAAAAAAGTGGGTAAGCCACCTTCTTGAATCACCTGGTATGAGGTATATATAGGCAACTTATTATCTAAATGGATATAATTTTTGGTCAAATAAAATAGTGATACAAGCCAATAATTTTCAATGCAACATTACATATTTTTACATGGGGCGTTCAATTACTTTTTTCAAGAATATGTCATTTGTTTTTAAAATGGCGGCGTAAAAGTATTTTTGCTAAATCTTCAGTACCACTTTAAGCACATAAAATAAAAAGAGCAATTCGCTGTATGTCGGAGAAGCATTTAAGAAACCTGCTTGCAGATAATATTGCATTATGTTGATCATTTTTCTGAAGGTAAAAAAACACACATTTCTTATATAAATTTAATTAATTTTATTGTTGCTAAAAATGAGTATAAAAAAGTTTTTATTAAATCGTATCAGAAAAAATAAGATGCTGTCAAAAGAAAACTTTTAAATAAAGTATCGTATTAAAAAAATATATATTTCTATATTATTTTATTAGTTTTCAAGTTCAAGTTCAGTTCATTTTAATTTAAATAATTATCCTAAATATTCTTTATGATTTTACTTAAAAAAATTATAAGATTTTTAGTTTTTATTGTATGACCCTAAGAGCCTGCGGTAATTATATCAATAAATCTTTTCAACTTTTTTTTCCGATTTTACAAAAAATATTATCTACAGTTTAAAAAAAAATGTTATAATCTCTAAATAAAAACTTTCATATATTTTATTTAAACTTAGTAATATTAAAAAATAATTATTAATTGTTATATCTAACCCAGCTTTAAAATACCAAAACAAAAACGGAGCAAATTCATGGAAAATAATAAAAATTGATAATTAATATCAATAAATTGCATTAGTGTAAAAAATATATTAGTTGTTGTTATGATATAAAATTTGAGAACCTAAAAAATTATTTGTGTTTAGTAAGACGATTCTTAAAATTTTTTTTAAATTTATTATTGTTAGATACAATAAGTAAGTTAACGTTTATGAAAAAATTTGCACAGATGTGTGTCGAATCGGCCGATATGCAAAGCATACTACTAGTAATGCCGCCGAGACGAGATATTCTTGTCTCGCGTCTTTCGTCTTCGCTAGGTGGGAGATTTAAGACCAGACAAAAAAAATATCTTGATACAGAATCCTGTAATAAAATAATGGTGACATTTCTGACGTCACTTCACCTGCCCCTACTAACAGTTTAACCATAGAAACAAAGCGGTAAGTTTAAATTTATTACCGTAAGATATTTTTCTTGCGAGATATAAAAATTGATAGTTAATATCAATAAATTGCATTAGTGTAAAAAATATATTAGTTGTTGTTATGATATAAAATTTGAGAATCTAAAAAATTATTTGTGTTTAGTAAGACGATTCTTAAAAATTGTTTTTAATTTATTATTGTTAGATACAATAAGTAAGTTAACGTTTATGAAAAAATTTGCACAGATGTGTGTCGAATCGGCCGATATGCAAAGCATACTACTAGTAATGCCGCCGAGACAAGATATTCTTGTCTCGTGTCTTTCGTCTTCACTAGGTGGGAGATTTAAGACCAGACAAAAAAAATATCTTGATACAGAATCCTGTAATAAAATAATGGTGACATTTCTGACGTCACTTCACCTGCCCCTACTAACAGTTTAACCATAGAAACAAAGCGGTAAGTTTAAATTTATTACCGTAAGATATTTTTCTTGCGAGAGAAATCATATGGATTTGATTTATTATTAGATATTAACTCGGCAACTTTTATTTAGAATCAAAGAAACAGAGTACAAAAATGCATGTGGAGCTATATCTCTATATTTTTAAGATATACGTTTTAAAAATATGTACTTACCGAAGCACTTTGGTTTATATTTAAAATATTTTAAATACCAAGACAACAAAATGCTGTTTTGGGATTAACTTTTTAAATTGTAATGTAGTTACTTAGAATATACGAAATTTATAAGTTTTCTATTCAAAAATTACTTGAAGTAGGTAACTAAGGTTATAAGGTTAATAATCAAATTCGCATTCATTTGTAAATTTAAAATATTTTATTATAAAAATCTAATATTGGTTATAAAGATATTTTTCACGTAACTGTTGTGGAAAAACTGCCTGATTTTTTTTATAAAGATCTCTACTACCAAAATATTTGCTTAGTACTTAGTGGATTATATTATTTGTTACAAATATGCTTGTTGGCAACGTTCATAAATCCATTTCATTGGCTTTTCTAAGTGGTTTTATCTGAGTGGTAACATAAGTATATAGCATTTTCTCCTTATTTTCTATTAAAGCTTGATAAAAAATACTTAAAATATAAAAGGTCTTTATAAAGAAAACTGGCTTTAAAAACTGTTTAACTTCTCTGTTATTTAACCATAATGCTTTATATTTTTTATTAATTTCTGGGGTTTTGGTTGATCTTATTTGCAAAGGGTGTATTTGTTAAAAATATGCTTGTGTGTGTCAACCTGTCTATCAGTAGTGTGTCTTTTCATAACAAGAGAACATAAAGTCCGAATTATACCAAAGGATATGAGTAAAGCTCGTCCTTTTTTGCCCACATTCTTAAAAGGTCAATGTTTTAGTTCGGACCTTTGATTATATTTATAATTAGTTTAAGTATATTTATTTATATTCACATGAAATTGGTAAAACACATAATGGCAAGTACCAAAAAAGACCTTTAAACTGGCCACGATTACTGAATTTTTGCCATTTTAGACGATTTTTAAACTTTTACAGTAGAGTCCCGCTAATCCGGAGTAATTGAGACCGAACCCTGTTCGGATTAGCGAAAATTCTGATTAGGCGAAATTTTGTCACATAATGCCGCATCATTGTCTTTTTGGGGCATATTTAGCATCTAATGTGTAAAATATCAAAGGTCAGACGCTAAATACACCTTTATTATTTATCAAAAGATGCTGTAAAGCCGATTTAAGGCATTGCGTCAGAAGATGACCACTGACTTAAAATTGTTCTGGTTAATAATTTGTAAGTGTCTAACAAATAAAAAAATTATGTATAAAATTTTGTTTATAAACGTACGACGTTACTGGTAAAAAACTTGTTTTTCTTTACTTTTCCCAGTTCCTAAATTTTATAATTTTTTATAATTTTTATCCTGGCCCTGTTTGGATTGGGCGGATTTTCGGATAAGCGGAGTTCGGATTAGCGGGACTATATTTCAAAAATTTTCAGAATTCGCTTTGTGCGCAACAATATTTTTTTTCTTTAATATTACAGTTGATGAACTAACATTCATTTGTTTTTATGCGTTGAGCGCATCATATTTTTTTTTAAAAGGATCAAAAAATTACTATAGCGGCAAAAATTCAGTAAACATGGCAAGTTTGGGGGTTTTTTTTTGGCACTGGCTATTTTGAATTTTGTTTTTTGGTAGTTGCCATTCTGTTTTTCTACCTCTTTATTGTAGATGTAAATTAAAATACTCAAATCTATTATTAATATACTAAAATAGCCTAAATTAAAACTTTAAATTTTCAAGAATATGATGGGTAAAAAAGAGCCTTTTTTAAATTGAGTATCCATAGTTTAAGCTAAATAAGTTTTAAAGAATTTAAGTTTAATAGAATTATATTTAGGTAATATAACTGCCTAGTTTAATCAAATATGATAAATAACGTGGGCTTACTACAAAGGGATTTTTAAGGGGCAAAATTTAACAAAATTTATTGTTGTTATATCTAAATTCTTATTTTTAGTTTAATTAAACTTGATACAAAAATTAAGTGAAATAGGATCTTGATTTAAAAATATCTGATAACTTTATGTTTATGTTAGCAGATGCTTTTAAAAAACAAAAATATACATATTAAGAAGTATAAGTAACAAAATTTAACTGAAGTACTAAATTATAGAAATTATTATTTTTTTAATCATCTTAAACATGTTTGACGTAATTTTAGTTAAATAAAATATAATATGTGTTATTGGAACGATTTTTCTTTTTCGGTTGGGAAATACCAACCATTAAAGCGGGAAATTTCGACCAAATAAACAGGCAATATCGACCACTGTTAAAGTAACACGTTGTGGCCTTATATGCAATCAGTGCAGAAGGGACAAACACTGTTCTATTTTTTTTTATCTTCTGATCTCCTTTTCAAGTATTGTCGAGATAAGAATCGTTGACTACAGCCTTTTGATTCCTATTACTACATGAACTCAAATGGAGTAAATATATTTAAAATATTTTTTTTTATTTGCAAAATTATCGTTATCACTTGTTATGGAATCAAAAAATTAATATAGTAGAAAAAATATAAAGATGGCTCGTTATTAGAAAAAGAATATCTACGTAATTATCGATATTTTATATTTAAGGATTTAACAAGATTTTCGTTTTTAATCTTTACTCTTTTTGCACGACGTGCGGCTAGTTTCAGAAACAGCCGCTATATTTTCTGATCTACTAATTGTAAAATCTTAGTTCCCAAAAATATGTATGTTTGAGATTTTAAAACCCTAAACCGTCTTCTAGATCGTTGTAACACGATTGTATGCTTTACCAAAAAGTTTCGCTATATTAGTAACAGAAATTGTCTCAAAATAATAAGTCTTCATATCAGAGCTGTCGCAATTACTTTTAAAAAGTAATTCAGTTACAATAACCAATTACTCTTTAAAGTAGTAGTAAATTACGATTAACAATTACTAGCATGTTTGTTAAAAGTATTTTAATTATCAACCAACACTAAAAGTAATTAAATATTTTAGCAATTACTATATATTTAAATAACCACATATATTAAACACGATACATTAAACAAATAAAATATTTATATTAATATGCATCATACGCGAACGTTACACTATTCAAGCTGCTTTCTCGGCAAGTTCAACAATAAATGACTCTAAAATATATATTTTTTTGTCCATCAACAGATATTTCCACAAAAAAAAAGTATTAAAACGGTAAGCATCATTCGAAAATAGTAAAAGGCACAGGGCCGGTGTTCGCCGCATTCAAATCGGCCCGCCGAGTTTCAAGATGCTCTTTCTGGCTGGCCAACACTCCGGTAGTTTTTCTATTAAGAAAGGTAATTGAATTTTTCGAAGTAATTTAAATAATTATTGGGTAATCGAATTACTTTTCAAAGTAATTGAATTACTTGGAATTCGTAAAAATAAATTACCAATTACGATTACAATATCCTAATAATTGATAAATCTAACATTTTCGAAAAGTAATTGAATTGAAGTAGTGCAATTACTGCAAAGAAAATGAATACGATTTTTTAATTATTTTAATTCAATTACCGACAGTTTTGCTTCATATACTGGTCATATCTTTTCTTATAGGTAGGTTTAAGGAAGCTGAAAAATATTACATCCTGCGTTTAAAGTTTGTGTGACGTGTGGGAAAGCAAAAGGATGACACCAATGCCTTCCGTTCACGTTATATAAATGAAAAAAGTCTTGTACACAGATTTTAAACATAATAGTTTTTAATAAGAAAACCAAACCCCTAACCATTTTTAAGCAATCTTTTACAGACCAAATAATCCGTACATATATTAACTCTCTGTAATAAAACGATTTTTAAACCAATACAATTATGCTATACATGCCTTAGGATTTAAATCTAATATTTTATAAGAAATACGCAGAAATTAAACTTAGTTGCACATGTCGCTAACAGTGTAGAATGAAAACTAAATCCGGTGTTTATCTTAACTTGTAATGATGGTTCAACATGGTAGCACGTGTTGGATACTTTTTAACCATTAGGATTTATATAAATGTTGTGATCGGTATTGCTTGCTGATCGATATTATACGATGCTTCCCTACCATATTTCTAGACCCTGTGAAAAATTAGCCCACTTTGACTAAATCATCTCGAGCGACCTACTTACTTACTCCCTAGAGTACTGAATCCATGTATTTAATTTCTTTTTACCATTGTATTTATAGTTATATGCGGCGCCTGTTTTAAATCAAAAACCCTTGCAAACCTTTAAACCTTAGTTTCTTGGTGAATCCCAGATCGTTGCTCTTAACATATCTAAAGCTTTTGATCAGGTATGGCATAATAGGCTTTTAAACAAACTTCCTTTCCACGGTCTTCCACTTGAGATTTGTTCTTGGCTCTCCAGTTTCCTTTCTAATCGACGTATATCAGTTATTGTAGATGATCATTCTTTTAGCTTCTATCCAATTAATGCTTGGGTGCCCCAGGGCTCAAAACTGGCACCAACTCTGTTTCTTCTTTACATCAACGATCTTCTCTCTTCCACAACCAATTCTGTTCATAGTTTTGCTGACGATAGTATCCTCCACTCTAATATTTAATTTCTTAACCCACCCTGTAATTCTGATTTGGCAAACAAGCGCAGGTCAATGCAGATATCTCTTTTACAAGACGCTAAAGTAATCTTGGATTGGAGCGCCGAAAATCTTCTTCAGTTTCATGCCTCCAAAACAGAGTCATGTTCGCTATCGCGAAAAAAGTCGGCCAATAGTCATTCGTTACACATGAGCGGCCAAGTTCTCCAGAACAAAGAATCGTTTAATCTTGTGGGTGTTACTTTTGATAATAACCTTAACTGGCACAAACACATTACATCCATAGCCCCAGCAGCCTCAAAAAAGATTGGATTTCTTATTGAGAGCCAGAAAGTATTTCTCTTCTTCTAATCTATATACTTCGTATGTATCCCAGATCAGACCCTCTTTAGAATATTGTTCTCACGTCTGTGGAATGGCATCTCCTACAACACAACGCTGTAGGGGATTTGCCCCTTTTTTATAGGTATTTTTACGACTTCTGCTCCGAAGAGTTGGCCAGTAAAATTACTTAAAATAAAACAATTCCTGTCTTAGTTGTGGTTAGGTTAGAATTTTACAACATCGCCTAGAAATTTAAATAAGTATTATTATGATTTAGAAATTAGAGTTGTGGTATATGTGTGTTTAATTTAATTAATTCTAGACTAGTAAATTGACTTAAACTTTTTGACCTCCTCTACATTTTTTTCTGGCGACGGCCCGGGTCAAAACTAATACCTTTTGGTAAACAGAAGTCTTCAGTGTTAAACAACCTTTGGTGAATAATGTAATTTGCGACTTTCTCAGTGAGTTGGTCTTTTAACTATCGTGTTCCCATATTCCTGTTTTTAATAAAATTTAAAGTATATTTATTTTTATCTATAATACTTTAAATCAAGCTAAATATTTTTATTATTTTTAAATCAAAAATCTATCTCTTCATGCTTTTTTATACTTTTAGATTGCACCAATATATTGATAAAATAAGAACCTGATACCAATGGAGTTACTGAAACCATTTTTAAACTTTTTATTTGTTCACATTTTTCTGTAAAACAAAATTACAAAACTTTTTACTGTATTTATAACGTTTGTATTAAAACTGTATTTCATATAAAAATATTAAAATATTTTTGGTAATAATGAGAACCTTAACGTTGACTATTAAGTATTTTATGTTATTAATATTACAAAAATTATTATATATTTATTATATAAATGTCTTCTCTCACGAAATAAACTAAAAAACGCACCCGGTATATATTACTTTAAATAGCATCTTTTTCTAGCATGATATACTATTACACTTAAAACAATTCAGGTCATCTGGGAAAAGAAACTCAAGCTAACATCCTGCCAACATATTGCATTAAAAATATTAATCTTAAGTTTGTAACTTTGCTCCAAGTTATATTTCCTAGGCGTCAAGCACAATTAAAAAAGAAATGAGTAACTTCGGGAGAGCACTTTGTTCTAATTTCCTGGATCTTAAGTAAATTTGTTTTAAAAATCACTGACCTCAAAATGTGGGAAAAGTGTTTTAAGTTCTTAAAGTTTTCAACGTGAAACTTAAATTTTAATAGTTTTATAGAAGATTTGTTTTCATTAAGTGGTTTTCAGAGTTTCTGCCTGAATTATAGTATTGCCACTTTACCAGATAAGCTATAAATTATGTTCTTAGTTTATGTCAAATACTACTAAATTAAATAAATTTTACCACTTAAAAATAAAAAGAAAAAGTATTACTTTCTTTGATATTGCCAAGAACAATGAGGGGTAAAATAGGATTAAAGCTATTTTCATTAAAGATCTTATTATCATAGATGTGTAACTATTAACCACCTATACTGCATTTATTTTTTGTGAGTTTACTTTCAACTAAAGTTTATGCTTGAAAATGTGATTCAATTAGTCAATTAATTATTTAGATTTGAGTTATCATATAAATTGGTATGTTTACATAATGATAGAGACCTGCTATCAACTTGTAAGAACCAAACTATTTAAAAACAACTATCTGTAAATGTATGTGCAATCACTCAGAAATGTAATAAATAATTTCTTTAAATCCGTAAGTTTGGCATTAAAACTAAATTTTGGGATTTGATATACTAATAAGACAATTTCCTTTAGGGACAAAAATGTATTATAGTAATTTAAAAAGGTTTTTTTTCTTTCACCTAAATGAGACTGCGCTGTATGCGTAAGAGCAATTGTGGAACGCCAGCCCTCAACTACTGAAATGTTGTAGTAATGTAAGCAGAATTCAATCAGAAGATATGTGCGCCTTTATTGGTTATCATTTCATCCCTGGAAAAAATTGCGGCGTGATACTTTTACTAGATAAGTTTAAGTATTATTAAATAATTTAAGATCGAAATCAAATTAAAAACCAATAACAAGACAGAATACTGTGCAACAAGTGAGAAAAGTTTAACAAATGTGCTTTTCTTATATGTGGCACATTATACTTTTTCTACGACCATTTCTTTTATGGCGAAAAAAAACAAAACTGATCTTTGCAGTAAATATGGCGTTCGCTGATGCATAATACATTCATATTTGTTTACTCGTATTGCCACAGGTTGCTAGATAATGTCAAAGTCGCGAGTCAAAACCCTATTTCTACTATTTCATATAGCAATTGAAAGCAAATTACTTTCTCCACTAGACAAAAAAGTACTTTTTTCACTGTTTGTGGATTTTTGTTATTGCATGAGAAATATTTTATTTTAAAAGCTAGTAACCCGTAAGAAAAATGTAACTTCTAGAGTGCCAGTCGTAAAAAATAATATTTTTTTAATCAGTTGTATTATTTTTAGGATATATTTTTTTGCTGAAAGAATGTGTGAGACATGCACATGTATAAATAATTTTGGACATGCTGAATATAAAACGAAAATAATACATGAATTCAATAACCAAATTAAACTAATCTTTTTACTTTTAGGCTTAAAACGACTAAAGTAGTAACGTAGATACTGTAGTCGTTTATTAAAATAGGAATTAAATCATTTAAGGCGAAGAAGACCTCTGCAGGTATAAGTTTAACAAAAGAAACGAACAAAATGGAGAGTTTAGGAACTCTCTAGATGGTCTATAAAGGGGTGAGTGAGAGTGGCGCTTTATGTCGCTCTATTAAGAGTTTTAGGGGAAAAAATTATATAGACCAATTTCTTACAGCAGAACTCGATAAATTGAAGGAAGGTACTCTATAGCTCGTCAATGAGCGGAAAAAGGAAGCTTTCATGTAACAGAAGTGTCATTATTAGGGCAAAAGGCTATTCTTGGGATCAAATCAAGAAGGCTATAAGTTGCAGGTATGGGGAAACAGTATTCCAAGCAGGGTTTAATTTGGGGTACATTCAGAGTATACAGGTTAGAAGGAAAAGTATACTTTTCGTCCCGAAAAAGAAATCTGGGCTTTTTCAAAGATGCTGGGCTGTATTAAATAAAATATATTTGTGCCAATTAAGATCATTATCTAAAGTTATGTCTACAAGGTAAAATACTTTTAGTTCTGCAGAAACTGGTCGCCATAAGTCAGGAATAAGTGTGGGTAGATGATTTTCGGGACAACAAAAACGATTGTGTACTTGTAGCATTAAACTGGACAAGATTTTTTTGCCCCAACCAATAACAAATAAAGGTTCTGTAAAAAGCGTTTAATGCCTCAATAAATATTAACTGAAAATGCAGCAAAAGAAATATCGCATTACCCTGAGCTTGTGTTCCAAATCAGGTATAAAGACTGGTTTAAGTAACCAATTATTATAGTAAAAAGTACTAGCATTCATCCAAATTATAAATGAAATGTATCGTGAATGTAGGAAGATCAGTGATTAAAAAAAGAAATTGAGTTGGTGTCAGTATTGAGCCTTGATGTTTTCCAAAAATTAATACGTCGCTAGAAAAAAAAAACTGAAATATCAAGAACAAGACCGTAAAAAATATTTCTGTTAAGGTGCACATTATACCAAATTTATTTAAAAGCCTTAGATATGTCATAACATAACTAACCATCTGAGATTCGCCAAGAATCTCAGGGGCTTGTTGTTCCACCAGTTATGAGTTACAAACAAAACTTTTGCACACTGTATCTAGTTATATAATTTCATATAATAATAAATTAATATAATAAATATTAAGATAAAAAAAACTGTTTAGAGACAACAATATAAATATAGGTAAGCGATGAGAGAAAACAACAAAAAAAGTTTTGTAACAAACTACATTTGACCATAATCATGGGCTGTCTGCCACTGGTAACTGATGCCTCTCGTTTTGTAGAAATCAATTAATTTGTTTTCAAATTTATAGGAATTATATAGAAGTTTGCACATATTTTTTGTAGTTTTTCAAAATATATAATCTGTTTAGAGACAACCATATAAATATAGGTAAGCGATTAGAGAAAACTAGAAAAAAATCTTCTATACCTGACAATAATCATGGGCTGTCTGCCACTGCTTAGTCTTGCCTCTCGTTTTGTAAAAAGAAATTAATAAAAACAATATTTTGTTTTCAAATAAAATTAAATGAAAGTTTGCACATATTTTTTGTAGTTTTTCAAAATATATAATCTGTTTAGAGACAACCATATAAATATAGGTCAGCGATTAGAGAAAACTAGAAAAAAATCTTCTATACCTGACAATAATCATGGACTGTCTGCTACTGCTTAGTCTTGCCTCTCGTTTGGTAAAATTAAATTAATAAAAATATTGTTTTGTCTTCAAATACAATTAAATTAAACTTTGCACATATTTTTTGTAGTTTTTCAAAATATGTAATCTGTTTAGAGACAACCATATAAATATAGGTCAGCGATTAGAGAAAATTAGAAAAAAATCTTCTACATCTGACAATAATCATGGGCTGACTGCCACAGCTTACTCTTGCCTCTCGTTTGTAGTTTGCACATATTTTATTGTAGTTTTCCAAAATTGCCGCCTAACTTAAACTTTTTTCCCGTATCTGTCGAGGGTGCTTTTTATATTCAGGAAATAGCACAAGAGAGACATACAAAATGCTTTTGCACGTTGATTTGTGTGGAAAGCAGAACGGCCTAACGCGTTTTATGTGGGTTTTATATCGCCGAGTCATTCGTTGCGTAACTATCAGCAGAATTTTAAATTTTATTCAAATCAGTGTAGTTTAAAACCAAATTAAAGTGGTCTTGGTCTTTTATGATTTGTCTTTTTTGTGGTAGAATTATTTATAGCCATTTAAAGCATTTTCCCAATGTTGACAAATTAATAGTCAAAATATATATCTTTAACTGCGATTAGTTACTTATAGCCCAGTCGGTAGGTAATTTTCATGACTTTAATTTGTAACATGTTGAAAGGTATTAGAAGTTGTTGAGGGTGATTACCTGTATATACCTATATAGTTTTAGACTCGAAAAAGGAGTGCAGGGGTGGGGGTGGGGGGTGGGGGGTTAAAAGTGCTAAAAACGTGTTTTTAGCTTCTGCAAGCGCCATTGTTAAATTTAGAGGAATAGGTCCATAATGTTTTTTTAGGTATTAAAAAAACCTATAATTTGAGCCAGGCTAAAATTGATTTGGTGCATTTGTTTATAAAAAATGCAAAAAAAAAAAATTAAAAAAAGCCATTTTTTGAAATGTTGATAGTTATTGCAAAAATATTTTTTTATCCATATCTGTCATTGCAAAAAATAGGTTTTTTTAATTCTTAATTAAATAGGCTGTTCTAAAGCATTATCGGATAATTTTTTGCTAAGATAATTTAGTTTTACTGATTTTAGAGCCCTAATCTACTAGGCTATATCTTTTTTGTTTATAAATATTTTAGGTATGACAAACTGTCTTTTGCTTTTTCAAGACTTATATTTTACTAATTTAGATCAACGAAATTAAAAAAATAATATTAGGTCCTTCGTTTTGAGCCTTGAAAAAAAGGTACTGTTTTGTTAATAAACAATTGGAGCTGGAGCGTCCCCTGCATAAGTTAAGAATTTTAAACCAAGAAATATGGAAAGCTAGCTTCAAAACAAATATTTAAAAAAAAAGAAGTCTTAATGACCAGTAGGAATCGAGCTACCATTTTTTTTTTAATAATATTTAAATTGCTTATAATAGTTAAGAATTAATTTAGACGGCATTTAATAGTATAATACTTAAACTTAATATACCGCACAATAAGAAGTTGTTATATTTGTTTTTTATTCCTAAAAGATGTGTATAAAGTGACTATACTTTCGGCTGTGCCAGGGAGGTAGTGGTGGGGATAGAAGCTCTCGGACTGACATACCGAGTCAAAAACTAAAATCGAGAGTTTAAATAAGCGGGGCGCGAACAAAATAGCCATATCTTTGCAAATTTTCATCGGCTCAAGCTCTTTTTTTAATCTAGGATGAAGCAAAAAGTTATAAATAATGGTGCATTGAGTTTTTAAAAATTATCATTATTTTTTTTTTAAATATAAATCCAAAATCCATGCGTCGCAGCTCATTTCTAATGGTAATATTAAAGGCACTTTAGAAATCGAAAAGCCAGATCAGTGTTCATGAATCCTCAAATTAAAATGACATTGGCGAGAGATCAATTAATATATCTGAAACTGAAACTCAAATTTTAGCTTCAGATTTATTAATTGATATGTCGTCTTCAGATAAAAAATTTAAATATAAATAAAATTAATTTTTACACAGGCCCACAAAAAAAGTTGTGTGTGCTGGGTGTAGGTATAGGATTTTCTGGAGTATTTTTTTCCCTGAACACAAAAGTTAAAATTGGGGGTCAAACAGCAAATAATCAAGAAATGGCATAATTTCACATATTAACGTTTTTTTTTAATGTAAAGCGTCAATATCTTAAAAACTATTACCAATACACAAAACTTTATAAAACATAAACAATGTATTTTTACAAGCCCTTTAATTTAGGTAATATAATTTGTTCGTCCAAATGCAATATTTTTTGAGTTATAATTAAATAACCGAATTTTTAGGATTTTTTTAAGGTATGGAAAAAACTGTTTTATTTTTATGTTTGAATGTTTATTGCAAATTTTAAGTAATTTGGAATTTAAATAAATAAAATGACTTCTTTTTTTTCAAAAATATTTGTTTTGAAGCCAGCTTTCCATATTTTTTGGTTTAAAATTCTTAACTTATGCAGGGGGCGCTCCGGCTCCAATTGTTTATTAACAAAAAAGTACCTTTTTTTAAGGCTCAAAACGAAGGACTTAATATTATTTTTCTTCATTTCGTTGATCTAAATTAGTAAAATATAAGTCAACAAGCAAAAGGCAGTTTGTAATACCTAAAATATTTATAAACAAAAAAGATATAACCTACTACATTAGGGCTCTAAAATCAGTAAAACTCAATTATCTTAGCAAAAAATTATCCGATCATTCTTAAGAACCTTTCATTTAATTAGAAATTAAAAAAACTATGTTTTGCAATGACATAAATTAATAAAAAAATATTTTTGCAATAATTATCAACTTTTCAAAAAATGGCTATTTTTAACGGTTTTTTTGCATTTTTTCATAAACAAATGGACCAAATCAATTTAAGCCAGACTTAAATTATAGGTTTTTTTAATACCTAAAAAAACATTTTAAACGTATTCCTCTAAAATTTACAATGGCGCTTGCAAAAGCGAAAAACACGTTTTTAGCAATTTTAACCCCCCACCCCTGCACACTTTTTTCGAGTCTAAAACTATATAGTCATATTTAAATAATCACCCTCTACAACTTTTAACACCTTTTAACCTGTTACAAATTAACGTCATAAACAGCCTATATTTTTACCTACAGATTGGGCTATTATTATAAAAAAATATTGGGGATACTTGCAAAATGTAAGAGAACAAACCGCTTTGCTCCGGGTCTCAGGATATAGACTTGATCATCAACAGCTTTAAGTTAATTGGCCCTTTATAAAGTTGTATGTCATCTTAAAAAGAAACTTAGAAAATACTTTTAAAATTTAAAAATGTTTTAACGCTTCTGTGACAAGTGAGTCACCGTTTTCAAAATGTAAAACAAAATTAAAAATATAAAGTAATCAGTTATTCAAAATAAAATTCTTTAAATTATACTCCAGAAAACTTTCTTAAATTTATAAAGTATTGCCACATATGAAAGATCTGCATTAACTGAGATTGATGCTATACGCTTATCTTTATTTATAAGTGTAAAGGCACCTTAACTCTTTAATAAAATACCTTAATATTACACAACCGTTTGTCTAAAAGGTGCCTAGCAATGCAATATATGCATGCTTCGGTATTTGAAGAACACTGGTGGTAATACAGGAAAAATGAATTAAACAACTAAAAACCCGGCATCCACCGTACCTAGTACTTCTTCTTTTTCTTCTTGTTCTTTCTGGGAGCCGTCTTGATTCACTAACGGAGGCACCGCAGCCTCTTGGGCTTTTTGTGCTTAATCTACCATTATCTTTTATACCAATCCTCCCATTAGTCTTGTTCCTTCTACAAGTCTGTATAACCCCGAGACTGGTTGGGCGATATATTCCTGTGGGCTCAATTTCGGTTGCCCAAATAATGCCTGTGTCCCTGTCTCTAGTGATTCAACACTTCCCATTCGCACTGTACATGGTAGGCTGTTTCTTCCCCCTCTTCGCACATTCTGCAACATGGGTCCCATTAAATGAGCCTATCTTGTGTAGGTGTCCTCTTAGGTTATTGTGCCCTGTTAGCAACCCTACTGTTATGCGAAGTCTTTTTCTACTTTGTCTGAGTATTTCTTAATTCGTTCTTTTGGATGGACCCCTTATGAAGTTAAAAAAAGTTGGCAACACCGCGCCCGTTTCATCGCAGCGAGTCGAACGTCGAACGTTTTTTGCGAGGTTTTGCATATTTTTTAAGGAGACATTCATTTAGATACAAATAATAAAAATTACGCCTTGCAATTTGTTTTGATATTTAATTTACAATTAAATTTAAGTAAAAAACAATAAATAAAAATAATTGCACTTATCACATGGTTAATATCCATTTTAAGAACACAAATTATTATGCTTTCAAAAAGCACTTTTTTATTTTACTTAAATAATAAGTTTTCTCGGTTGCACTCATTCCGTGTTCATAACTCACACTTGCAGTACGGTTTTCTTAAATTTAAAACATATCGGCATATTTTCCAGATTTAAAAACAAACAAAAATATCGCGGCCGGGCTGGTGAGCACAATGTACAACTGACTTTACTTCACGCACAAGGCCACTGGGTAGCTTTGTTGCCAATTGTTTTTTAATTTTTTTACTGGGAGAAAAATTATTAAAAATTTATTTTATTTTTTTTTATTTGTAGACTAAAACATTTAAAATTTATTTAGTTTTATAAGCAAATGAATCTACTGATAAGCGATTAAGTCAAAAGTTTGCAGAAGGTTTTTAGAAATAACTGCTCTCAAAACTCGTAACTTTGACATCGTTTAGACAAAAATCTGTCAAGTTTTGACACGACATATAAACTTTTTGACTTGTTTTGTGCTCTACTACCGCGCATTAAAATCGTGAGCATCATACTTTTTACAGCCTGTATAGTTTTAACAGACAAAAAAAAATTAATGTACAAATAAAATTTTATTATAACCCATCGTAAATTATTCTATTTATTTATACTTTATCTAAACAACACCTCATAATTATGATGCAGAAAAAATGCCAAACAGAATCGTTTACAAACATTCTGCCAATAAAACTTGAATTTATTTATTAAACCTCTTGTTAGCATCTTAACATTACTGAGTGCTATGAAGCAGAAAATTAAAGTATTCACTGCACTAATTGATTACAACTAACGATTACAGATTCGCAATAACATGCTAATAATAAGCTGTCTAATATATTTCCACTTTGCACTTAACAGCATTATTATCTTCATTAAAGAACAATAAATTGCTAGTCAGAACCTCATATATGATTTATATGGAAGCGTCTTTCATAAATTTAATTTAAAGGATATATTAAGAAACCGAAGATATATTTAAAATTAATATGACTGGTGAATTATACTTATTTATGATCTTAGATATAACTATTAGAAGTAGCATTTTATTTAAAAAAAGGAGATTTAAGTTTTACTAAAAAGAGCAACTCTAATCTGTTAGGAAAAAGGAGTTGTTGGATGTATGAACTGGCAGGTAGCTGGAAACCTTTCTAAAATATTAAATTTGATTGTTTATTTTTTGGGTTTTTTCAGTCATTTTTAAAATAGAAATCAATGTTTTATTGACGTTTTGGTTTACTAAGTTAATATCTAAAAATATTTTTTATTATTGTATTTATTGAACATGATGAGTTTTAATAAAAGTATTGTATGTATATAATTTGTTAAATAAACTCTTACCAAATATATTGTTAAAATTACAAGCGCTAGATAATTTTTTTATTTTAACTACATTTTTGTGTGATGGTTGATATAATACTAAAATTTTTTATCTTTTTAAAAACTATGAACCTACCATTGAAATTACCTGGGTTAATTTATACAGAATTGTTTTATTGGGGTGCTAAAATTTGTTTTTTTTTTTAATATTTCTATTGCAATAATAGATTATGGTATATGAAGCTTGGACCTTCTGTGTCTGTTCTGAAATTCACGGTAGTATGTGTTTTTTTTTTAAAGTTAATGTTCCTTTTTTTGTTGTCACTTTCAAATTCCAAAATATTAACATTGCTAAAGTCAAAATTATGTAAGTTATCAAGTGCCTGATTTGACAGGGCTGTGTGGTTATTGTTAGGATATCTTATGCTTTTTTGACGTTCTTTAACTCTATTTTTTAAGTAATGTCTTGTTTGGCCAATATATGTTTTTGTGCAATCAAGGCAATCGATTTTGTATATTAAATTTGTTTAATTAGGATTTTCAATTTAAGGTTTAAGTTTTGTAAATAAATTTTTAGAATTGTTATTAGGTTTTTCTGCAATGTGGATTTTGTAAGCTTTAAGAAGTTGGATCATTTTTAAAATGAAAATTTGGCGCCCTTTAAAAAGAAAAAAAAACAAAAAGTAGCAAAAAATATTTGGTTTGAACTGCGGCTGCCTTTGCTTGTTATAATGTGCCGCTTCCCGCACGTGTTTGTAATAACAGAACATATAAAAAACAAAGGCGACCGACAATAAAAATAAAACCTTTTTGCTATTTTTTACGTTTTTTTTTTAAAGGGCACCGAATTATATTAAGTACTTATAGATATAGAATTTGCCGCAACAGTTAATTTTTTATAAGTAAGAAGATTGTCCATAACTCTCTAAGGTATTGATGGGGTGCTCAAACAAAAAATATTTTCAACTCATCTCATTTTTTAGCAAGTCTTTGTATTAGTGGAAACGGCGGTAAATTACAAGTTTTAAATATTTTATTAAAAATGCACCGTTAGTCTGGCAGTCTGATAATATGTTATGTACCAGTATTACTTACGCATATTTTCCAAGCCACGCTTATTTCTTTTAATGTAAATTTCAATTGGAATGTTACAATGTAAATACTGTAAAATAAGTCATGTTGACACACAACATAATTTAAAATATAATAAAATTAATCGTGCCAAAATTCACACCGTATCCTCGCCCACGCCTAATATACAATTTAATTTTAGAACGATTTATATTATTCATAGGCGGGTATTGGGTTTGTCCCGCCGAATTTAAAAACGTAAAAACTATGCTGTATTAATTAGTTAAACTAGCATTATTTACTAGGTTACACTACTAAGCCTATAATCGTAATATGCAAACTTATCTTTTTATAAAAAAAAACATTTAAGCACATTAAATTAGAAATAGGCATAAAGTGCCACAGGTGGTTTTTGGGTTAATTTTTTTTTATGAAATATGTTTTATTCTTTCTTTGTTCTTTTAGGTTTTAGTGTTATTATCCGAATAACTGTTTACAGAAATGTATATGTTTTGGATACTGTAAATAAAGAATTATGCTTTCAAGACTTAACCTGTTATTTTCCTAACCCTTGCTTTCTGACAGCTTTATTATATTAGCTTCTTAAAGGCAAGTCAAAGTTTTTTCTTTCTTCAAACCGACGCGCGACACTCTGAAGCGTCACTCCGGAGTGGTGCGGCAAGAGCGTGGGGTCGGAGTGTGGTAAGCAACACTTCTGGACTGGAAACCGGAAGTGTGAGTCTGGAGCATACGCGCCAAAACCCAAAACATGTTGTGATATTTATACTGCAATCAAAAGTAATTGTTAACAGGTAAGTATTACAAAAATAAGCAACTAGTTATTTATAAATTGCGTAATTTTAAATAAAACGATATAATTAACATTTTTAGTAAAAATATTTAAATCCAATACTTATTAATTTTACAAATTTGCGTATTCTTGTTTAGAAAAAAAGATGTGTAACCGAATAATTTATAAACAAATAAACACACAGAACTAAGCTCAACAGGTGTATAAGGCTCTGGAACGATTGATTGGAGTGTGTGTGTGTGTGTGTGTGTGTACATGACGGTGCAGGTTCGAGCATGCACTCCTGCCACGGTGCTCCAACTCCAAACTCATGGCATCTGGCCTGCCAACTTTTAGACACAAGAGATTAGAGCGCACAATTGAAGCGTCCGCTCCAAAACTGAAAAGAAAACTCCGTATGTAACGGCCCTATTAGCTTATACCTTTTCTAAAGGTCAAATAATGAAGTTTGTATCCTAATATGTTTTCTATTACTTTTTGACAAAACACGAAGGCTTGTGTAAAGCCTAAGTACTAAGTCCTTTTGTTCACGGGTTTTTAGATGTTTAGGCTATTTTTTCTAGTTTAGTTTACGATATCCAAGTACAGAAACCTGCAGATATTACATTTCAGCCCACCTTTAAGACGCGGTTGCGCCACCACGAATATTATACACATAACCATAATGTCACCCGGACGGGTTCTACAGTTTAAATTGGAAATCGAGCGGTGACGAGAAGCGGTGTGTCAACGAGACAGATGCCATTGGTAAAATTTGTCATCAAACAATTTGATAGTGACGACTCTGTTCGGCATATTTGTATATAGCGCCACTATCACTTACATTTTGGCAATGCACTCTGTTGACATTTTTTCATGATATTAAATGTAATCTAAACTTTGCAGTACACTTCGAAGTCGAGGTTCGACTGTCTTATGATAATTATATATAAATACAACAAACTGGAAATAAGAATTACCGGTAAAAAAGCTTTTTTGCTGACATTCATGGATCTGGTAGTAATTTTTAGTCAATAAATAATTAATCAGATATTTCGGCTTTGTGTATTTTTTTTTTCGTGCCAATATTAGATAAAAAAATAACAATTTCAATTTTTTTTATAATTCTAATATTAATAACTCCATAGACAACCACATGACAGTATTTAGTTGTGAATAGCGATATTTCGGCTAATACTAATGTATTAAGGAAGGTATTAATATGCCACTAGCAAGCGATATATACATATTTTTATTTTATTTTATTTATTGCTTATTATCGTTGTTTAAAAAATATTTCATCTTTACATCAGACTTTATTTTAAATTACCCTATTTCTTTTTGCATTGTGTTTTGTAAATTAAATTGTATTTTGTAATCAATACTTGTAAACAAAAGTGATACGCCGCATGTTTGTTAAACTGGATATAAATAAATTACACCTACAGTTATTAATACAATTAACAATGGCCGACTTTTTAAAAAATTTAATGGGTTACTGATACTGCAATTCCTTTATTAAATTGTATATGTTGACCTCTTTAACAATAATTAAAATGGTCAAATCATTTTATTTTAATTTACTACTTATACAAACGTGGTAAAGTCCACATTCCCTTCATGTTGTAGGATAATTTAAAAATCTTTGTACTCTATTATTTCTGCATTGGTACAAAATCTAAACTTAGGTGTGTTTCCTATGGGGCGGGTGTCCGCTCGAAGGATCCTCACCTTGACGAAGCCGCAAACAGCCGGGTGAACGGGCTTGCATGTTCCAATGATTCTTAGATCAAGACCGATAAGGTCACCCATGCGGAAAGGTTCCAAGAGGAGAAACTAGACTTAGAAGAATCCAAACCTCAATCCAGTGGCATTATGCAACCATTATCAAAAAGGATAAATGGCACTGGGGTCACAAGATGTCGATAACGGAGCCTCTGGGATACAGGGCGATCTCCCAGAGTAAAAATAGCCTTACGCCTGTGCAGGGGCACTCACAGGCGCTGTCCACCTCTTCTTCATCACTCGTGGGATCCTTATGGGATGACTCAGAAAATAAAAAATAAAAACTTAAGGGGAAAGCAGAGAAGGAAGGACCCTAACTCCCCTCTCTTCAGCGAAACTCCAACAAACACCTCTATCGTGGAGGTCATGAAGGAACACCACATCACCGTCGTAACTCTCTTGTGGGTACCAGGACATTCGGGAAAAGAAGGCAACGAAAAAAGCGGATAAGCTAAAGGATCCGGGATCATCTAACCCCACCTTCTTCTTCTTCTTCTTCCCAGGGAGCCGCCTTGATTCACTACCGGAGTAAAGCGCAGCCTCTTGGGCTTTTTGTGCCTAATCTCCCATTATCCTTTATACCAATCCTCCCATTAGTCTCGTTCCTTCCCACAAGTCCGTATAACACCGAGAGTGGTTGGTTGGATATATTTCTGTGGGCTCATTTTCGGTTCTCCAAGTAATGCATGTCTTTTGTGATTCAATGCTTCACATTCGCACAGGATATGGTAGGCTGTTTCTTCCCTCGTCGCACATTCTGCAACTTCCGGTCCCCAATGTATGAGCCTATCTTGTGTAGGTGTCCCCTTAGGCTATCGTGCCCTGTTAGCAACCCTACTGTTATGCGAAGCCTTTTTCTACTTTGTCTGAGTAGTATTTCCTTTGTTTTTTTGAATAGGCCCCTTTATGAAGCTTTTTCCATGTCTAATTTTCTACTCGAGGTTTTCCCAGTATTCCTCGTGTTTATTTCGGATCTATTCCCTGGTTTGCCCTCGCAAGCAGGTTTTGGTCACTCCAAGGGCAGGTTCTGGTCCTAAAGTATGGTGTGGATGATCCCTGTCTCGCTAGCTCATCCGCTTTTTCGTTGCCTTCTCTATTCCCCAATGTCCTGGTTACTCACAAGAGAGTTACTCTGTTGTAGTTCTCCCAAGACTTCCAGTTCTTTTTGGCATTCCCATGTTAGCTTGGACTTTACCTTGGGGTTTACTAGTGCCCCCAGTGGTGCTTGGCTGTCTGTTATTATGCAGATCCGCTTATTTTTATAAGCCCTTCTGTTTTTTTTTGCACAGTGCAGTAAAGCATATATTTTTGTTTGAAATACAGAACTGTGTAGTTCCTGGTGAAATGAAGAACTGTGAATTCCTCATTTCACTGTACACCCCCTGTTCCAGTCTCCTGCTTGGCTCTTTGTGAACCATCCGGTATACCAGATGATGTCTCCAACCGTGCCGGGAAGATAGGGCTGCTGCCACTCACTTCGATCTGGAATTTTTACCTTCGAAGTTTTTGTTAAATGAGTATTGGGGAATCATCTGGTCTGATTTCTTCGTCCAGGATGTTGCCGCCAACCTGACCCTTTTATGTTTATCCACCCCATACTTTGAATCCAGAACCTGCCCTTGGAGTGACCAAAACCACACCATGAGGGGGCAAACCAGGGAATGGATCTGAAACAAATACAAGGAATACTGGGGGAAACTCGAAAAAAGAACTACTCGGACAAAGTAGGAAAATACGTCGTATAACCGTAGGGTTGCTAATAGGGCAATGATAAAATGAGGACCTAACTTTGCAGAATGTGCGAAGAGAGAGAAGAAACAGAGCCTACCATATCCTGTGCAAAAGTAAAGCGGGCAAACCGGAAATAAGCTCACAGGAATATAACAAGACTAATGAAAGGATTGGCATAAAAGAGAATGGCAGATTAGGCACAAAAATCCCAGAGAGGTTGCGCCGCCTCCGGTAGTAAATCAAGACGGCTCCCAGGGAAGAAGAGGTACAGAAGATGTTGATGAACGTGACGAATCCATTTCTGGATCGCCACCTGTGTTTGACACACATAACACTTTTTGGTTTCACCCTAGCCACATGCAAACTCTAGTTCAAACTAAAGTTATTTTCTAAATAATATTCATACTACTGCGAAGACGTTGTAATTAGATTAAAAATTTGAGAATATTAAATATAAATACATTTTAATTTCCTTTTCATAAAAACAAAAAAAGATAGGGGCTGTTAAAATATATTTTTTAAATTTCTTTTAATACTTGGTATAAAAAAGCAGTATTCAATTCTTTTGAGATATTCATCACGTGTTAACAATTGGTGTAATACTAATGTGTCTTAAAACTTGTTTAATATTTTTTATCAAGAAACGCTTTGGGTATTTCCTCTCAAATTGGTTTTCTTATCCTACAAATGAATTACCAAAGTTTAAGCAATTATCTCTGGATTGACAACAATTGGAGTAACAAATTTTGGTATTTTGCATAAAATAAATGAGTAAAACTGTTAAACTGTAAACTGTAAGACTTTAATGTAAACCATCAACACGATATTTGCTGAAGTTTGAATAGTTTGTACAACTAGGTTAGTGACGACACCATTATACTAAATGGAACTATCGCCCTAAAAGCTTAAAAATCGTTTAAAGAAAGGAAGTTTGTGTTCTTATTTAAATGTTTAAAGACTTTTAGTTAATAAGTCAAAATAAAAAAATTTAGTTTCGACGCTAAGCTTGTTGAACGACTTCGTTATTTAAATTTGTTTGCTTTAATAAAAAACAGTGTTGTTATTTTGTTAAATATATATACAGGGTGTCCCAGAAGTTATGGGACACAGAGCAACAACAGATTCCTTAGGTCAAAATAATGCAATTAACTTAAACTTGCCTTATCACAATGTTGATAATAACTAAGATACAGGGTGTTAAACTTTTAATTTCGTTTTCGTTTTTTCTGTAATAATTTCTTGAATAAAATGACTTAAAGGTACAAAATTGGGGATTTGGGGGTTCTTTCAAGCGAGAAACTTAAATTCGTCCAGTACTTTCTAATGTTGCTAGTAGAGGGTGCCAGCTACGGCTTACCACACTTGTTTTAGAGGGCATAACCTTTTTTTAAGCTTAGTGTGGCTGACCTCGTTTATTAAAAAAAAAAAAATACTATACTTCCCGCTGCGTCAAAAATGTATACCTCATTTAGGGTCTCTAGGAGCAACTGTTTTCGAAATAAACGCACTTTAAAGCACCCCGCAATTTTCCTATGGAAATTTGGGTTTAGCCTAATTTTTTTAAACTTTGCAAAGTAATAGTTTTCGCACCACGCTGATCAAAAGTCCCCATGGGCACAAAACCCGAAAATTCCTCTAACTCCCCTTAAAATCAGCCTCAAAGGTCTCCCAACCCCTGTGACCTTTAAGGCTGTCAAGATTTAAGACTAACATGAATGTATCTTACAACAGGATAAAATTTAAGCTGTAAGAAACCCTCTGGAATAGATAGTAATAAGAAAGCAGATGAACAAGCAAAAGTCGGTGCTTCCGAGAGTTAGAGCCAGTCCTTGACCTATCGAAACAGGTGACGAAAATAACAATAAACAGAAAGTCCCAGAAACAACATCTGGGTCGTTGACATGCGGCACTTGGTAAGTGGTGAACGCCTCTTCAGGTGACCTCTCTAAAAAACAAATAGCTGAGGTGTTCTCTGGGCCAAACTCAGATAATCTGATTGATTACTGCCATTTAAGAAAACACTGACAGAAAAAAGGGCATATGCAACAGTCCCACAATATGCATATATATCTTGCGGGGGAGATAACCAGCCTCCTACATATTACCACAGTAAAGCAATGATAAAGGCATATGGTATATGGCGAAAATCCTGTTCCTCATAAACATCTTTGTTAAAATATATTCGACCCAATTCGGCAAAGCGGGTTTTTATAACATAAAAGGGAAACATAACAGGCCAAAAGGCTACAATGCAAAATTTGGGCATATGACCAAGCTCGTTTGAACCAACCATCTCAAGGGATAAGTAATATGCTTTTTTTAATTTATTTTATTATCGCTAATTTCACAATTCTATTGTATCAACTGAAGACCAAAATAAAAGTTTTATATACCTTTTTATTTACAATACACTGGTTATAAGTATGATAATTTTGTACTTTACTAAAATAATTATATTATGATAAAGCGTTTTTAAATAAAAAATATGTTTTATTACGGTAAATACATGTAAAAATAAAGCATTTAAACTGTATTTTGTGTTAATAAAAACTTTTCTGGTATAATAAATAATTCATTACATTTTTGGAATAAACTATTCAAGTGCATTTAGTTATTTCGGAAAAATGTGTGTTAACAATTTATCTTTTAAAGCTTAACTTGTTAAGGATTTAAATTAGGTTTTCAAAGTAGGTGTTTACGGGGACCTTTTTAATCGTAGTATGCCTTAGTACTTAAGTTTGGCAAATTTCCAGCTTTAACCACATTTTGTCTTAATGGGTATACTAAATATGCTCTATATATAAATCTTTTTGGGTACAAGCAGTGTAAATTGCCAAATTTACGTTTTAAACCTAGCAAGAAAGTTTGTAATAGGGGCAAATCACTTCCATCATCTTTTATAGTATTAAGGTAACTTGCATATATTAAGATCTATATCATATTTAACTATTCTACGTAAATTCAGTGGGTATGGTTCGTAACTTTATTAAAAACAATTATATTTTTTACTTCTTTACTCAAGTAATCCCATATATAAATATTTTTTTTTTATTTGTCGTAAAATAAGTATTTCATTACTAGAAGAGTCTTTTTAAAATATATATATATATATATATATATATATATATATATATATATATATATATATATATATATATATATATATATATATATATATATATATATATATATATATATATATATATATATATATATATATATATATATATATATATATATATATAAACTTAAAAGCGATTACCTGACTAAATATAACACAAAAAAAAATAAGAGCCTTTAAAGTACATTTTAAGCAAAACCAGTGTTCTTGTGAAAACTTGATGATAATTCATGGATGCTTGGATTGTGAGAAATTTTACTCTTTATCAGACTGGGTTTATTTTTAATAGTTTGAGTTTTAATTTCTTGTAGTTAACGGGAGTTAACGTCCTCCAGGTGAATGGTTAGGTTTGTAGTGGTCGCGTTCTGCTGGTCCTCTAAGTTTGGAAACAGTTTTTATTATTGGTTCCTTTGTTTTTCTTTTAAAACAATACGATGTATTAATATGATTTAATGGTTTGTCTAATTAGGAATTTTGTAATAATTACTTGGGATAAAGCCAGCAAAGGTGTTTCTGAAATGAAGAAGTTGTATTTTGCAAGAATTTTTTCATTTTACATTCTGGAAATCGTAGTTTTCGCAGACGTCAAATAAGGGAATGTCTTCCGTGCAAGACTTGCGTTGGAATGTGTAGTACATATTATTTTCAAGAAAAAAATTATTTCGCGATAATATAGTCTTAAACTGACCCCTATCAAAGACATGAATAGCATATAAGTAAAAATAGTTTAAGATAAAAGGATAAATTATTAAACATTTAGGTAACTATGTGATTTTATTATTCATGATAAAATACTCTACTTTAAAACGTTTCTGATAAATGAAGGTGTTTGCAAATTAATCTTAGGAAGCATTTGCTAAGCTTTTAATTGCTTTTAATATTTAAAAAATTCTTTCTTACGTTTTTTTTTAATACTACTAGGATAGTGTAGGTTATGCGTTGCAAAAAAAAATCCATATCTTATTATAAAATAATATATATTTTGGTATTTCATACATATAATTATTTTGAATTATTATTTTTTTAAAGCCGTCTTTTTTTTTATTTATTTTTCGTCCGACAATAATGGCAATTTGACGATTTTTTTGTTTTATTTTTTATTTGGTTATTTTTTTTAAATAATAGTGTTATTGAATTTACTGATTATATCAAAAGGTATTAAATGTTGTTTGACTATGCATTGACCCAACTTGTCCTGGTTTTCTTAAATATTTTAACAATTGTTTTGTACATCTCTCATCTGAATCCAATCTTATTGCCTTAAATATTGAACGTACACCATTTTCTTAACCCCTTTGCAGGTACAGCAAAATGTCTCTATTAATATTTATATATTATATATATATATATATATATATATATATATATATATATATATATATATATATATATATATATATATATATATATATATATATATATATATATATATATTACAGCAGCAAATAGAGTTAATGCGGTCTGTTATGGGTTAAATGATCAGGAAAACATTTAATTCTTTAATCCTCTATATAACCACAACTAACCACAACAACATATTAACGTTAACAAAAAAAATTCTCCTAAATATAAAACTACACAAAACAAAAATTTACTTACAATTATTGTTATTAAAATACCGACAACATCACAAAACAAGAATTTTACGAGACCACGTTTGATTTAGTTTTAACAGTATGGATTACATTTTAAGATTAAAATGAACACACGCGAGATAAATTCTGAAAATGTAAAACGAATCTTTACTATTTTTTATTTCCTAAAATAATATCGGTAAAAAAAAACTTACAAAAACACTTAAAATCCAATAAAAACTATATAAAAACATCTACACATACAGAAATATTTAAGACACAGTTCTAACAAAAATAAACAGGTGGAGAAAAGTACAAAAACCAAAATGGCAGACACATAATAATACTATTTCAAAATATTGCAGTAAATGACACTTAACTGGTCAATATCGGATCTAGAATTGATCGTGTTAGGCTCTTTACTGATGTGGGTCATCTCTAAAAACATTCGTTTTCGATAATTCGTCTGCCGGTCTAAAATTTTAGTATTTTGATAATCAAAATTGTGA
The DNA here is from genome assembly GCA_019359885.1 of Listronotus oregonensis. Lineage (NCBI taxonomy): Eukaryota > Metazoa > Arthropoda > Insecta > Coleoptera > Curculionidae > Listronotus > Listronotus oregonensis. Next base: position 17,046 of record JAHBCN010001583.1, on the reverse strand, counting down.
TCAAGATCCTGAAAGTGAGAGCCAAAGCGCATGAACGTTTTGCAATTCGATAATCACTTTTATGTTGTGTTATCCGTGATTTTAAACTTATGTACTTATGTAAGACTATGTACTAGTTTCATTCGATGTTGTGTCACTATTTACCAATATACCGTATCAACTTATTGTGGAACTCTTGGAGGTACACTGGGATATTATATCTTTGCATACGCCTTTAACACGACAATTTTTTTTTTAACTTATAACGTTTATCTGCCAAAATTGACTTCAACTGACAGACTTCTCTTTTAATAATGAATATTACCACCAAATATTCGGGACACCTATGGGATCTCCGATTAGTCCTATTCTGGCAAAAGTAGTCATGGATTACATTCTGGACAAAATTTTAGCCAAACTCTCTTACCGGCTGCCATTCTTATATAAGTTTGTTGATGATCTTGTGACCGCAGTTCCGGGGAATGAGATTGACAGTACGCTACACATTTTCAACTCTATCAATCAGCATATTCAGTTTACGATCGAAAAAGAAAAAAACAACAGTGTTCCATTTTTAGACACTTTATTGATAAGAGAAGCAAATGGTAGTTTGATTTTAAATTGGTATCAAAAACCAACCGCATCGGGGGATACATAAATTATTATTCTAACCATCCCCAAAATCAAAAATATAATACTGTCATCGCCATGAAGAACAGAGTTACTCATATTTCTGACAACAGATTTTTGAAAAAAAAAACTTGATAAACTTATGAAGATACTTTTGAACAACGGATATCCCAGAAACATATTATCCAAATTAATATATAACACTAATCCTTATGACGGACCAACAGACGATAACCCTCCTCAAACCATCAAATATAAAAAACTTCCTTACATTCAGGAACTAACGCATAATGTAATAAAAAACTTTAGTAATGTTACAAACTTAAAAATTGCGAAGTATAACTTATTAAAAATTGGTGACATTTTCTCAAAAATGAAAGACAAGATCCCTACTTTGCATAATTCTAATATTGTTTACAAAATTCCATGTTTGGGATGTAACAAATGTTATGCTGGCCAGACTTCGCAAAGTTTAAAATCACGGATAACACAACATAAAAGTGATTGTCGAATTGCAAAACGTTCATGCGCTTTGGCTTCTCATTTTCAGGATCTTGATCACAATTTTGATTATCAAAATACTAAAATTTTGGACCGGGAGACGAATTATCGAAAACGAATGTTTTTAGAGGTGACCCACATCAGTAAAGAGCCTAACACGATCAATTCTAGATCCGGTATTGACCAGTTAAGTGTCATTTACTGCAATATTTTGAAATAGTATTATTATGTGTCCGCCATTTTCGTTTTTGTACTTTTCTCAACCTGTTTATTTTTGTTAGAACTGTGTCTTAATTATTTCTGTATGTGTAGATGTTTTTATATAGTTTTTATTGGATTTTAAGTGTTTTTGTAAGTTTTTTTACCGATATTATTTTAGGAAATAAAAAATAGTAACGATTCTTTTTACGTTTTCAGAATTTAGCTCTCGTGTGTTCATTTTAATCTTGAAATGTAATCCATACTGTTAAAACTAAATCAAACGTGGTCTCGTAAAATTCTTGTTTTGTGATGTTGTGGGTATTTAAATAACAATAATTGTAAGTAAATTTTTGTTTTGTGTAGTTTTATATTTAGGAGATTTTTTTTTTGTTAACGTTAATATGTTGTTTTAGCCATGTCTCTTGAAAAAGACACAAACTGTGTCGAAATATAGAGGAATAAAGAATTAAATGTTTTCCTGATCATTTAACCCATAACAGACCGCATTCCCGCTATTTGCTGCTGTAATTTATTAGTACGGTCGAAAAGAAAATTCATATATATATATATATATATATATATATATATATATATATATATATATATATATATATATATATATATATATATATATATATATATATATATATATATATATATATATATATATATATATATATATATATATATATATATATATATATATATATATACAGGCAAGCAGACATTTTACCCACACATACATGCGCGCACACACACACACACACACACACACACAGGGTCGGAGGGTCACGTGGCCATACAGCTGGCCGTTGAATGGAATTCATGGTAAAATGGCTCGTTCTCTCGTTAACAGGAAAGCAGACTGTAGTAGTTGGTAAGATTGGAGTCTGGAGTCGGAAAGGGGTTATATACCCCGTAAGAAATCTGGGTACAGGAGATGTCAGGCTGTAGCTCTGTAGCTATTTAAGTGGCTATAATTTGACAACTCTATCTAAAAATTCCGCAGAACAATTGACCAACCTATCAGTTGAAATCATCCCCAGTGACCTTTAAGGGAGATTTTAAAGATATTGGTGGAATTTTGGGTTTTGTGCCCGTGAAAACTTTTGAGCAGCGTGTTGAGAACTATTACTATGCAAAGTTTAAAAGCAATTGGCCAAAAGCCATTTTCCATAAGAAAAATACAGACTGACTTTTGACGGTAATTTTGGGAGGGTTGAAGAGGTTTTCGGGTTTTGTGCCCGTAAAGACTTTTGATCGGCGTGTTGAGAACAATCACTATGCAAAGGTAATTAGACAGACCATTGCAATTTTTATTCTGTAAAAGTATTCGTTTATTTTAGTAAATTTGGCTTCAGGTAAGATTTTTTTGGCCACACCAGGTTTTTTTTGTGTAGCTTTAACGCCAACTTACTTTCTTGAAAAATAAAATATGCACATTGTTTAAAAAGGATTATATAGCACCATTACTTATACTGTAACATTTAAAACCATTTTTTTTCTGTGATTTGTTTAAATATTTCATACTTACCTATTATTTGAATATTTGATACCAACCTATTATTGTTTTTATTAAACGTTAATCAAACAATTTTTATAAAATAAAAAGGTCTTTCATTAAATAATATTTATTTGCTTTGATTTTATTTTTATGAATATTAACTATTATGTAGTAGGGTGAAAGCACCAATGACGAAACAGTTAAGAGATTGTGTATTTTTATTATAGCGGTTTATAGCTTTTAAATTAAAATAATAAAAAAAATTGTGAGATGAAACGGACTTATATATTTAGTTTTAATATAACCAGTTGCAAAACAAATAGGATAACATATTGTTTTGTAAACAACTTTTATATTAAAAAAATACCAAAAAGCCCAATAAAGAAACAGGAAATCCAGTAAACAAACTTCAAAATTCCAATAAAGAAACATACAATCTTGTGAAGTATTTAGGGCCTTTTATTGTACAAATATTGAGTAAATCAACATAAAGAACTGAAAATTAAAAATATAAAACTACAAATGTAAAATAAAACTTATTCTTATAAGGTATAAAAAATTGGTGGTTATGTTAAAAAACTTCTTTAGTGAAAACATATCTTTATTGAAGTTCTGGTACTTTAAAAAAAAGCTTTCGAGAATTGACTGGTACAGGTTTTTCTATTTTCTTCACGATATCTTTTTCAGGGTACCAAATCTGATCAGGTATTATCGGCCATTTCCATAAACTGTTGAGTCGCCTCTCCATAACACTCACCTCGAACTCATTTCGGTTGTCATACTTTTTAATTAGGCCCGGATACTGCTTTTTTTCATAACATACAACGACATAATCACCAACGTTATATTTCTTTTGGGGGCTCGTTATAGGTAATTCATCGTCGTTTAAATGTTTTGTATCCCTTTTAATATTAACTGCCTTATTGTTCTTAGTTTTACTGCTAGTTTTGGTCTGGTTTCTTCTACTAAAAATATTATTGTTGTTTTCTTTCTTTGATATCTTTTTCTTTTTATTTGTTTTATTAATATTTTTTAATTTCTCTTTCTTAATTTTATTTAAATTCCTTTGTACTTTTCGATTTTCTACTTCTTGGGCCTTCTGTTTCTTAGTCTCATGTTTTTGCTTATAATATTCTTTAAATTTTTTGCTTGTTACTGCATATGGCATATATGTTTTTTTAATTTTCTGTGTTTCGGTTGCTGTTGTATTATCGTAGTCGTTCATTGTCAGGTGTTTGTCCCATAAAGAAGAATTTACGCAAATATCAGATAGGATATTAATTTTCGGTTTCTTTATTTCAATGTTCTCTTCCAATTTTTTTCTTTTCTTAATTTGTTGTCAGTCTGAGTATTAAGTAATTCATCAGTCTTTTGCGTCAGAACGGAATTGTTATATTTAGCATTTTCTTCAGTCTTTGCAAATTTATCGCAATTGTCTAATTTGACATTATGACTTATCTCAGAGATTTCTTTGGTTTTGATTTGACTCACATCCTCTACTCTAAAGGCTTCTTGCGAAGGTCTGAATTTGTTGTGCTCCATTAACCTGTCGTTTTTGGTTTTGATAATACTATTTTGATTTAATATTGGTTCATCAGTCTCTTTGTTTTCAATATCATTATTATCACAGAGGCAGTCTAAGTAGATGGTGTCGAAAGTGTTATTTAAAAATCCATGCTCTGAATTGGTTTGATCGGTTTTGTCGTTCGGTTCACTCATATTTTGTTCTGTCAAAATGTTTACAATATTTGCCTTTCCCACAATTTTAGTGCTTTCTGTTGTCCCTACTGTCATATCGTCACTTGTCCAAAATGAACAACCAGCTCCGTCGTCCAACAATAGTACTTCATTGGAAATAGTAATATCGTCGAATTCCACTGGCATTAAATCTAGATTTTCTTCTGTTAAAATTAAGTTATTAAAACTTCCGCTGCTATGCAACTGGTTTGAAGATTTGAAACTTCTGAAATTATTCTTTTGATCGTCTGTTAGGTATATGTTAAGAACTTTTAAAGCTGCTTGAATATCGTGGCGATCTATGACTTCGCACTTTTGTTTATTAAGTTCTTCTTGTCTAACAGAAATGCATTTTTCGTATTCCACGGCATTTGGATCAAACGGAAAAAGACCACAACGTTTGAATCCATTTTTGATGGTTTCTGTAGATAATTGATCATGTGCTGCTTTAAAAAGTGAAGCGAACTTCACTTTTGTGATGTATTTTCCGGTTTCTTGCTTATATTTTCTGATAACTTTTTTCCACTCAGTTTTTATTGGTTTAAATATTGCCACATCACATGGCTGTAAGATGTGGGTGGCGTTCGGATATAGGCAGTACAAAATAATTTGCTTCTCGGAACAAAAATTGGATAGTGCCAAATTTAGATGAGACTTATGTCCATCAATAAATATAATTATTGGAAAGATAACATTTTTCTCTAAAAGCCATGGATAAAAGCAATTTGCAATGTACTCAAAAAAGACATCGGACGTCATCCAGCCAGAGTCGGAACGCCCACTAAAATAGTCGTCCGGGAAAGAGTCCGCAATATCTCTAGGAATTCTTTTATATGGTAGTACTATCATCGGTGGAACTGCTTGACCTGCTGCTGAATAATTGCATAAAACTGTAATTGCTTTTTTTTCTGGTCCCGAGGATATTTCATAAAAGTTCCTGTAAGATTTAGGACCCAACAGTCTGCCAGATTTTGGACAAAGCTGAACCCCCATTTCGTCGGCATTATATATCCTGGTAGGTTCTTGTAGAACGTCTTCGAAGTTTTCATTGACACAAAATTGCTGAACCTCAGAAAACCAATTTCTTAAGGCTTTCTCTGTCACAGATGCCCTAGCCTTCGAAATTATTTCGGCATTTCTTTTAACGATATCAGGGTGCCGTTGCATAAAAAGCCGAAACCATTTTTTACCTGGTCTGCTTTCATTAAATGGTGTTTTGGCATTAGAATCCATCAATATCTTTTGTACAGAGTCAAAAACACTTTCTGGATGAATGGGAAATCCAACTTTAGCTTTTGATATTATCCAGTCTGCAATTTTCTTTTCAACTTCGGCACTGAGCACAGTTGGTGGGCCCATTTTTCGGGCAAGAGGAGTAAGCCCCCTGACTTTTTTGCTTAGAGTACCTTTTGGTATCCCAAACTCTCTCGCTGCATCGCAAAGCTTGTGTGTTTTAAGCTTTACCGCCCGAACTGCTTTAACAAGGTTTTCTTGGCTGTAGATAAAGCGACTGGAAACATTTGTTCTAACTGTTTTTCTAGGCATAGTTACCTAGGTTGCTGTTTTTTCTTGTGTTAAGTATCTCTGAAATAAGGGAAAGTGGTTTCCATTAAATGTACCCAGTAAAGAAACCTTTAGTTTACCCAATAGAGAAACGAATAAAATGACATTTCTTTACTGGATCTACTAAAAATTGTAAGTATAGCGACAAAATTTATAATCTTTGAACAACTTTGTAACTTAATGTAACAAATAAAATACGATTTTACTATTTTTCTCATAATCCAGTAAAGAAACACTTTGTTTCTTCACTGGATTTTGGGTGTATTTAGATCCAGTTAAGAAACCCATCCAAAACTAGTACTAATTTTCAAGATTTTAACTATATAATCTCTAAAACTACAAACTATAAACAAACTTAATGACCTTAAGCCCTCCCGATAACTTAATGTTGACTTATACCAGAAATACGAATATTTAAAGCAGGCAATGGCTATGCTTACCTTAGTTTTTTCGCATCCAAAATGAAGTCGCGAAAATAGCACGTTCTTCTACAACGTTTTACAGACGACTGATACAACAATAAACTTTAGAACCAAATATCACTAAAAGTAGAATGCCAACTTACGTGGCATCATACTCCCGAAATTTAAAACATACCCATTCCTTAATATATTTAAAAATATAGGTTTTTGTTTCTTTACTGGTTCAGTTTCTTCACTGGTGCTTTCACCCTACTTAGGTTTAAAAATTTGATTTTTTTTATTTTATGGTATTACTTTTTTGTTTGGTAATTAAATATTTATAAAAGAAAATATAAAATGTCTATATTTTATAAATTTAAATAAATTTGTATAATTTTTCGTTTACATCAATACTTTTTATACATCCCAATATATTCACTCGGTTTTATAAAAAACCATGACATCCTTTCACATTTTTCTATTTCTAAAACACTACGTCCCTTTTGATTAGATAAAGTATATGGGTTACGGAGTTCAAATTTATGTTTCTATCTGATTCTTTCTGCTTGAAATCCCTTATGACATTTTCTATTTCATAAAAAGTTTATTGAGCGAAGGTTTAAGACAAGGTTTAAATTTTATATTTTATTGATCTGGTAAATGCCAGTTTACTTATTACGTTTTAATTGCAAATAGAAGAAAAACTTACAAAAAATTTTAGAATAAATCTATAAAATAAAATAGACACTACTTACTTGAAGTAGGTTTTAGATTAAATTAAATGTTATCAGTTGTATAATAATTTTGTGACGCAAATTTACAAAATAAGGTTTTATTGCAAAGTAAAACAAAACAACAAAATATCTTACATTAAATATTTAATATGAATACTTAATATTTTTTATTAAGAAAATATATTTTGTTGCCAATTTTTTATGAATGTTTATATCCAGGGTGTCTAAAAATGTTCTACCAATAACTTGGCCTTATGTACCCTGGGTCAAAATATTACAGTTTTGAAATATTTACCTAAGTTTTGAGGCTGATATACAGGGTTATCTAAATTAGGTGTCCGCTATAAATACCTTTGTTAAAAGTCAAAAATCAAAGTCAATTAAATTAGCAAACTAGTAGCATTTTTTACGCCCTTTAAGATTGGAAAATGCAAAAGAAGGACAATTATTGTTTGTTAGAAAACTTTTTTTATAAAAGTTTGTGCACGATGCTAAACTATATTAGCAGTAGTTAGTTTTTAGAATATTCAGGAATATGTGCTCCTGCCTTACTGGTATTATATGTGACTTTTAAATAAAAACACCTTGCAATACCTATAGGTGCAGGAGTCCTTTTGCATTCTTACCATAATGCACCTTTTACAAAAGATAAAATATTGCATTTATTTGGATCAAATACTTTTTGTATAGGATTTTAAATTTCTCTATAAAAATATATTTTGTTGTTATTTTTTATTTAATGCTGCAAAAAAATAATTTTAAATTTGGCGCTTTTTAGTTGTACCAACCTATACCTCTAAAAATTCCTAGATAATTTTGTTGACTTTTCTTAATATTAAAATAAAATTTTTGAATGTGTTTTATAGTAAAACTAACAAGTAAACCATTGTGGAAATAAGTGTATCTTATAAAATAGAAGGTGTCCTACCATAAAGTCATTCAGTTTGTCTGGGACCAGGTTCAAACAGGAGGAATTTTGGGAAATTTTTGTGTTTTTAAGGATGGGTTCGAGTAGAGTGTTATAACTTAAAATTTAGAAATTTTTGACAAAATATAACTTTAGATTCAATAAAATCGGTTTTGGGCCAGATAAGTAAAAAAATACTTAAAGGAATGGGGAATAATTAATAATAAAATATATATTTTATTTTACTGGTACATTTGGTCATTAAACTGTATAATAAATAATTGTTTTAGAGAGTAGTTGTACATAAAAACAATTATTTTAAAAATAAAAGGCATTATTGGATTAAGGTACAATATTTATAAAGCTTTTTAACATTCTAACAAGGAAAAGTTACTAGTTGCGTTAAATGTTTTCTTTCTAAGCTTTGTTAAATATAAAATAAGGGTAAAACTGGCCTTTTTTAACTTAATTGTTTTAACAAATCTAACATCGCTGAAATAAAAAATAGGGCTATATTTCCGAACTTGGTCGTTTTGTTTTTATAAAGTAAAACCAATAAATAGATTTTGCCATATGTATGTTCATTTAATTAAAAAAAAAACGATTTATATTGTTTTCCGATTTGCTAATATGAGTTTATATATATATATATATATATATATATATATATATATATATATATATATATATATATATATATATATATATATATATATATATATATATATATATATATATATATATATATATATATATATATATATATATATATATATATATATATATATATATATATATATATATATATATAGTCTTTTTCTAAAACCATTCTTCTAAAATTACAAATTTTGCTCTGAATTTGGCAGTTTAAAAATACAAAAGCTAGACTTACTTTAAGCGTAATGAGAATTTATCCTGTGCCAGCAATTAAAAACAACAAAAAATTGTCACATACATTATGTTATATAGACAGCACATATTAAAAACTTTTACTATTATAATTTAAAATATACATTCACAAAAAAATCACGCTTATACTAAGAAGTCTTAAAACTATAGAAAACTGTTGGAATCAATGTCTGATATGGTCGTTTTTTTATAATTCTTCTTATTTACGTTTTTTCCCCTATGAGTCTATGGTATTGTTATTAAAGTTTTTTAAAATGTATAGGTGTTCCCAAAACATGCCCCTTAGTAATTAATTTAATTTAATTTTTAAAATTACAGTGCTTAGTACACGTTATATAGTTTTTTTTATATAAAAATATACATATACAAATTACGGAATTTTCTAAGTTTCTGTTAAAAATAAAACTGAGATTTGTGTTCTTGCATTCCGAAAATCAAAGGATGTTCTAATATATTATTTAAATTATTTATATCTTTTTAGTCATTTATGGCATTTTTATTTTTTTAAATTTCTATTGACTCATATATCTTTCTTTTTTTGGTATGTACTTCCGTCTTCAATATTTTAGTTTGAGTATAATTAAAAGTATGTTGTTTTTGTGTTTCATGTTTCGTTAAAGCTGTTTGATTTTTTTTGTCGTTTTTATGTGATTGTAATCTGGCTTGTAAATATTGGCTCGTTTGTCCTATGTAGACGCCATCACAGTCGTTGCATGGTATTTCATATACGACATGTGATTTTTTTAGGAGTGGGGTTTTAGTTTTTAGTTTACTGAAATGCCGGTTCAATAGGTTATAGCCTTTATGCGCAACAGTTATATTATATTTAGATAGAAGATTTGTTATTTGCTCTGACAGGCCTTGTATATTACTAATTACGTTACGTATATATATATATATATATATATATATATATATATATATATATATATATATATATATATATATATATATATATATATATATATATATATATATATATAATATTATGCATTTACATTGGTACTAAAATCGAAATAAGATATTATTCATTATAAATGGCGCCAAAAATATAGCAATAAACTACCTAAATAATGTTTGGATAAAGGTTAAAAAAAAACATTAAAAACATTTTAAAATTACCTTAAAAAAATCGTAATAAAAAATATCTGATATTTATTTTATTACTTTTAAGCTGAAAACCCCTTACCGAAGCTCAATTACTAAAACTAATTTCACCTCATGTAGCAATAGCAAGCAAGTGCAATATATATATATATATATATATATATATATATATATATATATATATATATATATATATATATATATATATATATATATATATATATATATATATAAAAGTTGGTGAATGTAAGGATTTACAAAAAGCGACAATTTTCTTGGATTTATCACGTCTAAAATATAATTGGGAAAAATAAAAAACCGTTTTAACTAACCAGAACTGCCCTTTCTGGCCGATTTCCGTGGGGCCAGTAGGATAACTGGATTATATTAAGATTAAGAAATACACATTTAAATTGTTAAATTAAAATTAAGACATTACCGTTAATATTTTTTTTATAGCGAAAGAAATAATTTAAATTTAATTACCGCATTTCCACCATTTTACAATGGTGCTTAATATTTGTGCTTTTATTTTATTCAACTTCAAGTGGTAGTAAATATAAAGTTATAAAATTGCAATATCAGTTTGTCAATAATCCCGCAAAGACTACAATAATATAACTGACTTTGGTCTCCAGGCAGCAATATTAAATGCACTTGCTTGCTATTGCTACATGAGGTGAAATTAGTTTTAGTAATTGAGCTTCGGTAAGGGGTTTTCAGCTTAAAAAAGTAATAAAATAAATATCAGATATTTTATTACGATTTTTTTTAGGTAATTTTAAAATGTTTTTAAAAAGCACATACCAAAAAAATCTTAAGCCACGAATAAATTATTCTCCCAGATTAAATAGCATACCTAATTTTAACGACGTAAAATTTTAAAATAAAATAGCCTTTTTATTTTGTTATGAAATTTACCAATAACATTTTTTAATAAGCCAGTTTGTTTTTAATGATTTTTTTTAACCTTTATCAAAACATTATTTAGGTAGTTTATTGCTACATTTTTGGCGCCATTTATAATGAATAATATCTTATTTCGATTTTAGTACCAATGTAAATGCAAAATATTGTATTTGTGCCACTTTAAATAAATTATTTATTTTTTTACCTTAAGCATATTAACTAAATACTAAAAATCTTTGAAATCTTTCTAGCGGGCTATATGGAAGTCAATAAAAAAGTATTTTACAGTGACAGGCTATTATAGGGTTAAATTTAATAAATCCTCAAAATAGCTATTTAACTCGGTATATACAGTGTGTCCCAAATTGGTGGGGAATGTATGGGGATCTTGGAAACCACAATAGATAGAAAATCGGTTAAATGGGGAAAGTTTTAGACAATTATGTTAGTAAGCTAATCATGTTTATTGCATGGTTTTATCTATTCAGGTTTTTAAGAAATTTTGAAAAAACCGGTCATATTTTTTTATTAGTGAAAATTTTCCAAATCTGTAAAAACTTTTTTAAAGCAACTCTTTTAGTAGAATATGATCAGGTAGTCAATTTTAATTTTCTACGTTTCGGGGTTTTAGAATCGTCATCATCTTTATTTTCTTATATGGGCGCCATATTGGATTTTTACGCAGCCTCTTTATTCTAACTTTAACAATGTATACCATGTTATAATTTAGGAGTTTAAAATCTGATTTATTTCAGAAAAACAAATATTTTCTCAGTTGGCCTTGATTCCTGCAATTTTTTTTGTAAACATTAAAATGTTAGTAATTGTTAAAATAAATTAGCCGAACAGATGCTTTACAGAATGGATTTCGCGAACAAAGCTATTACATTTTTTTTTTTTAACTTTTTTAAATGGTTAATAACTATAGAAGAAAAACTTGATATTTCACAACATTATTTCTAAAGCAATAGAAATGTTAATATAGCTGCGCAAAAGCATTTCGTTAATTTTCCTTAAAGGCAGCAACCTAATATAATGACCTTTTAAAAACTGGTTACAAATTTGCTTAAATTAGAAAGTTTTAAAAAACCACAACCTAAGAAGTTTGTTAAAAAAAAAAATCGACAACGAGATGGTGCAGTTAACCAACATTTTAACGAGAAATCCAACATCTTCAACCAGGGATGTTGATAGAGAACTCCACAGATCCAAGTAAACCATGGTAGTTAGGACTATTAAAAAAATATCGTAAATGTGATGAGAGAAGTGGGCAATATTGTCACGTCATGACATCTTCATTTTAGAAGAACTATTAGTTTAGCCACTTTCATTGTTTTTGTTTTCACTCGTTTAAATTAACTTGTTAGGTGTAGTTTTGTTGTAACACAGTATTAACGTAATAGCTTTGTTCGCGAAATCCATTCTGTAAAATATCTGTTCAGTTAATCTATTTTGACAATTATTTACAAAAAAAATGACGATGGCAGGAATCAAGGCCAACTGAGAAAATATTTGTTTTTTTGAAATAAATGAGATAACAAACTCCTAAATTATAACATATTATACATTGTTGAAATCAGAATAAAAAGCACTTGTTGGCTGCGTAAAAATCCAATATGGCGGCCATATAAAAAAAAAGCTAATGACGATTCTAAAAACCCGCAACGTCGAAAATAAAAATTCATAACCAATAAATATCCCTAACAAAATTATGAATAAAGCTAATAATTTTATTTCTAGAGGTAAAAAAATAGTGTGTTACAGATTTCGTTTAGCCTATTATATGGTGTTTGGTGAATATTCTACAAGAAGAGTTGCTTTAAAAAAGTTTTTACAGATTTAAAAAATTTTCACTAATAAAAAAAATATGACCGATTTTCGAAAATGCATGTTTTAGGTTTTTTCAAGATTTCTCAAAAACCTAAATAGATAAAAGCATGCGGTAAACGGGATTAGCTTACTAACGTAATTGTCCAAAACATTTCCCATTTAACCGATTTTCTATCCATCGTGGTTTCCAAGATCCCTATACATTCCCCACCAATTTGGGACACACTCTATATTTGTCCCGGTATTAATCCACATCAGAGGTCTAATTTTTTCGCAGCCCAATAAAGCGTTAAGCAAAATAATATTATTACATTTTCTTGGGATATTTAAAGGGTGCTAGAAATTCTAGAGCAAGTATGAGGATCTTAAGAACTGTAATTTGGATAAAACATAGACAAAATTTTAAAAGTTGCCCAATATAACCATGGACTTAAAAAATCCCAAATTTTAAAATGTTGGTATTTATTATTTTTTAATATTACTTTCATAGTTTAAAAAAATTTAAATACGCTTTTCCTATGATATGATATAGTTTTTTAAATTCCACGTTTAATTTTTTAAATACTATCGCCTATATATATTTTTTTTAATACAGATCCGTACTTTTTTTGCTATTTAAATAACTTTTATACACAATAATAACAAAATAAACCGAAGGGCTCGCATTTTCCAGAAAATTTTATGGTGAGTGTGGTAAAACAAGCATGCAACTTTAGGAAAATATTAATAACAAAATAAAATTAATATAGTTCGGGTTTAAAAATCCATTATTCTATTTTTTAAATTTTCTCACAGCCCTGTAAAAAAATACGTTAGCTTGCAATAAGAAAAACAATTTTTTTTATAGTATTATAAGCATTATTTTTGAAATTTTACTAAAGCTGGTTTTAACTCACATTTTTGCACTTCTATTTCTAAACAATATTATTATGTTTGTAGTGTGCATCCAAGGCAATTTGGTCTGTGTAAAAATATTAAATAATATTTTTTTATGTTCTTATCCACAAAATGCAAATAGCAATGCAATAGTTAAAAAAAAAAAAACAACAGTGTTTAAAATTATATTTTAAGTCATATACCTAAGTAGAGCTGGTAAAATGTAAAACGTTTGAAGGAAAAAAAAAAACACTGGAGAAAAATATAGATGTATCGGCGTTTTTTAAACGGTTAATTTATCACCGGAATTTAAATAATGGTTATTTGGTTTTTGTGGGGACTTAAGCTTGCACATTAAGTAATAAGAAAGCGTCGGTCTGGTTAATCTAAAAACTATTTTCAAAAGCAATAAAAAGTGTTATTTGTTTTTAAACATAAAAGTAGCTTTATCTAAAAATAATAATAAAAATTCAAAATTTTGTTATTTTTTATATCTTGGTATTTTCAAGTTTTTACAGTTTAACGTTTAGTTCGCAGCAGTTGGGGTTATGGTTTCGATAAAAGGTACTCTGTCAATTATATTTGTACTTAAGCATATTATTTATAAAAAAAAAAACACTTAAATGACATAGAGTATACCGGGTACTATTTAAAATTCTATAAAAATTTAAGGTAAGATGGTTATCTGTTTGCAATCCTCATAATCAATTACAAGAATTACCAAAAAAACAGGAAGATTTTGACTTTTTGATTTGCTCGTTACAAATATATTACAAACATATGCCAGACAAGTGAAGATAGCGCACTTCCATCTTCGTCCTTGAGAAATTTGTTAGATAACAAAACATTCCATAATTCAATCGCTCTCAGACTTGGTCTGCCTGTGTGTGGACAGCACACCTGCATTTGCGGCGATAATGCTGATATTTATGGCCTACATGGGTTAACCTGCAAAAAAAAAAAGACATTCTTCTAGACACAGTTAGGTAAATGACATTATCAAGAGAGCTCTGATTTTAGCTGAAAATCATTCTATGTTAGAGCCTCTTGGAGTTTGCAGAATCGATGGAAAACGTGTTGATGGAATGACCTTAATTTCCTGGAAATATGGAAAACAATTACTTTGGGACGCTACTTGCAGCCATACACTTTCAAAATGCTATCTGGATAAAACTTCTAATTTAGAAGGTGCTCGTCTTGCTAAGAATAAAAAACATTTTAAATATAAAGAGCTTGTATTGTATTGTATTGTAATGAACGGGGTTGCTCGGCTCTAGTGTAGCCCTCCTTCACTTCCACCTAAAGAGATCTTTTGTGAATACCCTTCGTTGTTTAGTGCCCGGTAATTCCTATAGCTTTAGCAAAGTTCAGGATACTACGCGGTGCAAGTTGAATAATATCTCTGGGAGTAAGATATACCCCTTCGAGGTATTTAAGCCGTTGTCGAGTCAGTTCTCTGCATTCACAGAGAATGTGTTCCGCAGTTTCGTTTGCCTGGTGACAAAACCGACATTGTTCATCCTAAGTCTGTCCCATTTTTTTGAGGTGATACCTCCAAGGGCCATGTCCTGTTAGGAAGTCGGTAACCAGTTTAAGTTCATTTTTTTGATGTTCCAGTAGCTTCTTTGTGTACTTAGGTGAATGCGAAATAAATCTTTTCGCCTGCCTTTGTCCTGGGATGTTGTTCCAGTAAGTCTCTTTTTGACTTTTTTCCCATGTTCTGAGTTCCTCGTAGAGGTGGCCTCTAGTGGTGCCACAGAAGGGCTCAGGTCCATAGAATGGTCACTGTGCTCCTTCCTTGGCGAGTTGATTGGCAATTTCATTGCCCCCCACTCCTTTATGTCCTGGTACCCACTCCAGAGTAACTCTGTTGTGTTAAAGAGCTTGAAGACCGCTTTATTTTTATTCCTTTTGCTGTTAAAACTTTTGGTCCTTTGGGTGATGAGGCTAACGGTTTTATAAATAAAATTTGCAAAAAAAAAAAAAATCATGCAAAAATCTCGAAGTTTCATTATTCAAAGAATTGGTTTAGCTGTGCAACGGAGTAATGCAGCATCGGTACTAGGTACAATCTAGGAAGACCTAGGACTTGATAATGTTTTTTATTTTTAAATGTAGATTTAGTTATTTAGTTAATTCTAGAAAATTGTTATTTGGTATTTATAACATTATATATTTTAATATTTTATAACTTTGTGTCAAATAAAAACATAGTTTCTTTTTTAAAACCAAAATAATAATAATAATAATAATAAGGTATTTATATATTTAATTTAAGTAAAGTAAGATCATTACTTCTTGCAGTGGAGTGCTAAGAGAGTGACACTTCAGGTTTTACCGTTAAAAGTTCCCAGTAGAGGAATTGTTCGTGTTCATTTTTTAAAGCAGAAGCCCTGAAAATACCTATTTGTTCTTAAATAGCATAATTATTACTAAATCCAAAGATGTGCAAATTTATAACGGGTTTTATTATAAATAATAAACCATAAGTAAGACCCAACCAGTTTTATATTAAAAACTTCAAAGAAAGTAAAATGGCTAATTTTAGAATAATATTACAATTACCCAGTATTGATATCATTTCGTGACACTAAACTTCTTTTTTACCAAAATATATTTTCTTTTTGCAAAGAAATAAATAACCACTCTGAAAAATATATAATTTATAGCACCACTTACTCAATTTACAAAAATATTATTTCAGAAATGGGGTCTATTTTTTACGCTGTGTTGCAATATTTCAATCAAAATGGCTTTCAGGACAACAAAAAGTTTTTATGTTAGGCCAACGACTTCTACACATATTGAAACTAAAAAAACGTTTGGTGCAGGACAATGGGCCATTTACAAAGTCGGAAACTCGATCCGGTAAAAAGTTAGACGATAAACACAAAACTAAAAGTTGGAATCAACATAATATCTAAAGTAAAAGATGTCAAACCATAATCATACCGACGAATGCCACTTTGGGAAAGAGCCAATAAAATTGATTAAAGCAAGTTTTCGAACTCGACAGTCTCTGTAATATGATGTGTGTGTCTAGGTTGGTGCAGATCTATCGGAAAAATTTTTGGTTTGATATTAAGCTTAGTATTATAGGAAAAAGTTTTAGTCCGTAAACCGTCTTTATTACCTAAACATAAAGCTATTTTATATCTGCAGGTAAAATAATACACGAAAGTTGTTCTTTTTAGAAAGTAACTCATTAGGGTTTACCATCTTTGCTACTTTGAAAAAACACCGATATTTGTATTATAT